>CM066331.1:115075676-115251886 GCA_033807585.1 Hydrophis major
TGAGAAAGGGGGTTTGGGCGTTCCTGGAAGCCCCCGCTGTAGAGACACCTGCAGGCTGGAGGTGAACCGGACTTACGAGTCCCAAGACCGGGGCAATCACGGAGTCTTTTGAAATGCGACGGGTCTTAGCACCGACCCAAACTATGAAGCGGATCCGGACTGAAAGGATCCGGAGGGATGCTTGGGGTCGGGGTCGGGGGGGGGGCAGCAAAAAAAATAGGCCCGGAGGGAGCCTCTGCCTGCCTTTCAGCGGTCGATAGGATCGCCGCAGCCCAAAATGGCAGCGCTCCCGCGGCCGTGGGTCAAGCTTTACGTAAGCAACGGAGGGGGGGACCGAGAAGAGGGGTGCTCAACAGGGCCTTGCACGGCCGGTGGAGTGGGATGGGGGGAACAGGCGTTATCTTTTGCATCTAGAGCTGCGGCGGCGTCGCAGACGCTGCTAACAGCGAGCTCCTTCCCGAGCGAGGTGAGCAGCATCGGTGCCCTCCTCCTCCTCCTCCTCCTCTTTCTCCTGCTCCTCCCTTCCCGCGCCAGAGCAAGGGCTCGCTAGCCCGTCGCCCCTCCCGTCCTCGAATCCCCGCCCGCTGCCAACCAGCCAGCCAGCCAGCCCCGGGGAGGGACGGCGGGAGGGACGGCGGGAACGCGCGAGCCTCTGCTGCACCGCGCAATTTCCAGCCAGTCGGGGCAGAGGCAGGAGAGCAGCCAGGCTGTCGCAGAGGGCGCCCTCTCCCCCCACCCTCCTGGCCCCCCGCTGCCCGCCCGCAGCTCCGAGGGAGGGGGCGAGACCCGCACCCGTGGCCAGCCAGCCCAGCCCAGCCCAGGAAGGCGACCAGTCGGGAGAATGGAGGTGCCTCGTCTGGACCATCCCCGGAGCAGCCCAGCCAGCCCCTGCGAGGATGTCCTCAAGAACCTCAGCCTGGAGGCGATTCAGCTCTGCGACCGGGACGGTGAGTTGGCGCTTCTCACGGGCCTTGCGGTGAGGGCCGGTGCCAAGCCCCCTCCCACCTCCCCCGGCCTTCTTCGCCGCCGGCTATGGACTGCCGCCGCCGCCCCCTTCTCGGTGCAGCCCGTCCTTGCAATTTGCTGCTAACAAAAGGATTTTTTTTTTAGAGGGAGGGGCGGGCTCAGCTGGCGAGGAAGCTGGTGTGTCTGCCTGGAGAGGAAGAGACCGCCCGGCTTTGGTGCTGCGGCTTCCAAGAGGCTACAACCCTTTTGGAGCCGGTACAGGAGTCCCGGGTTGCGCGCAGGCCGCGGGGAGCAGAGCTGGGCCCGGCCGGGGAGCTCCTGGCGATGCTCCCTTTGGGAGAAGCCGAAGCCCCCATCGCGGACCAGCCCCTTTGCGGTGCCTTGAATTGGTGGGGTGGACGTGTGTCTGGGAGGAGCTGATTCCCGGGGAGAGAAGGCGAAGGGAAAGGCGGCTCTTTTCCAGCCCCGAACCTGTTGCGGATCCGCCCGATGCGCGGCGCGGCCCCGGTGATGATCCGGCCCCTCCGAACTCGGGGGCGACCGACCGAAGCGAGCGGGCGGGCAGAGAGGCCGGACGGGGAGAAGGTGGCAGCTCGGCTCGGACAGCGAAAAACGAGAAACGGGCGGCTGGGAGGTTTTCAGCACCCTGGACAGGGCTCGCCTCCACCGGCCTCCATTGAGTGGCAGATCCGCCAGATGTGGCGCTTGGGTCCGCTGCTCAGCTCTTTGTTCTATTCCCGCCCAGCTCCAGATGTTGGCATCCTAAGAAGCTGGAGCGGCTTTTGCAAGGAGGGTCTTCCCATCCGAGGGATGGCAGCTCAGTCATCCCTTATTAATGAACCAGAAAGTTAACCATGCTTAACGAATGAAGTTTAGTTTTCACGTGTGCCAAGGGTCAAGCAAGCAAGCCTAAGAAGTACTGTATTCCCGATGCCCCTGTGCCCAAAGCTTGCAGTGATTATGGCACTTGTTAATTCTCTATATTCATGTATTAGTGCACACAAAACCCAACCCATGTCCAAAATTTAATATTTTAGAGGATTATCTTCCAGAGTGCCATTTATTTTTATTTTTTATTGGCTAATCTGCTTTCCTTTTCCCTTCTTTTTTTTTAATGTACTTATCAAATGGCTTTAGTAATCTTCTGAACTCGGGACAATTTAATGTGAAATGTCTGGTCTCTAAATACTTAGCCTGTTTTGAAATGTATGCTTGAAATAGCTGCTGGGTTTTCAGGACTGCAGATGAAGTCAGGCAACAAAGGCAACAAACAAAGGCAACAAACAGCCAGCAGTTTTAGAGGATGTATCATGTACCTAATCATTCAAAGGTTGGGCATTTGTGGAGCTTCTGCGTTTAAACAGCCTTTTAAAGATTTTGTACAACAGTCCACCATTACAGGGAGGATTTAATGGGATAATTACAAAGTATTTCAGATTGCCACTGCAATTACTTTAAAATCTTGGCTGAAGAAAGCTTTCTGGCTGAAGAAAGCTTTCTGGGTAGTGACGTGACAGTCACACTTCCGTTTCCATTACGAGAATATTGACCATGCAATACCTTTTCCTAAATTTGATCTGATTGTTCTGTTTCCTTCAAATGCTAACTTAATGTGAGTGTGAGTGTGTGTGTGTGTGTGTGTGTGTGTTTCATTGTTGTTGTAGTCAAGTCAATGTTGAGATGCCACATGTTGATGGCACATTGTGCAACTTGCTTTATCTTAATCAAAATGGTATGAAGTATATGAAGTTCATTGGAGTAGGCTGCTAATTGGCAGAACATTGAGTCTAATTTATCAAGCACAATCACCTAATAACAGCCTTGTTGGTGGGTTCTCTCTTCTTGGGTGAAAAGAAAAGGACAAAAAAAGCAGCAGATGGATATCAGGAGGAATATGGCATGCTTTCTCTTGGATAGGCCTTAGATGTCCAGCTAATGCCTGGAAGAATTAAGGTGATGCTTCAAGAGCTTTTCCCATGTCAAGCTCTTGATCATTTAGGAAGATTTCTTGAGGGACATCATTTCAAGGCTTTTCAGTGAAAGTGGAAAGAAAGAAAAGAACATGCATTTAAACACTTTGCGTGGGCCATTTACTAGTAGAGGTGGCCAGTCCTTGAAACATACTTTAGTGTGCAACAAGTATCATTTAGAAATCACAAATGCCTCTGGGAGGGGGAGCGCAGAAGTGCAATAGATACACTCTTTGGCAGGAAGACATATCTTCGTTTGCCCACAATCCTTAATACAACATAAATAGCACTTGTTTTTAAATAAGGGGTGCCATTTGTCAAGCATGCTCTAGTTAGCACGAAGAGTATTTCTGAGGTTCTGGCCTCTGTGAAAAGTTGATTGAAATGGATAGTTGTTTCATAACAGCCTTTTGAAGGAGGATGTGGGTTTGATTGGTAAAATCTATATTCTTTTTTTAAAAATCCCTAGTGTGTTCAGTTCCTCTCAAACTGACAAACGCTTTAATTTCACATTTTTTTCCAGCCACTAAATCTACGCAAGCCTCAACTAATACCAGGCTTACAGAATTCAGCAACACAGTCTTTATTTGACTTTATTTTCAAGGATCTTTTACGCAAGAGAACATGCAGGTTTTCAAATTAACTTTTTCTGAAAATTTGCAGAAGATAAATCTAACCAGGCAATATAATCTTACTTATTGATATGGATACACAGGAGAACATGATCATAATCTAGAAACAGGATTATTTTTTATCTAGGAATAAGATGAACAATCAATATTTCCTTTATAAATATTCTAGAGTTTTGTGGTATGGCTCGTTGTAGAATTCTTTTCACTTCACGTTGCTGTTCTTGGTGATCAAGGGATAATGGGGTCACTTCTGGAAAAATTATGTCCCATTCCTTGCTGCTTTAGGGAGACGCCAGCTACAACATCCGTTAGAAACAGAGTAATATTTGCAATCCCAGGGCACAACAATCTTATATATGGAAAGTAATTTCATGTGGAAGGTTTCTGTTTTTGTTTTGCTCACAAAATCTTCATTGTGTTGTGTTTTTTTTTAAGACTCTAGGCAGTGAAAGAGAAGTTGAAGCACAACTGTCTTATATCTTCCTCCTTAATCCTCTTCTTGTTACAATCAACTGCAGTCACTGTCCTTCTTATTTTGCTGAATCCCATCTAAAATGCTTTTATTCCATTCAACTACTCCTTCTAATTCACAAACATCTGTGGCCTGCAGTTTAGGTATCTTCTGTTGTTTATCTGCATCAGTCATTCTAGCTGCACGGAAATTGGAAATGTCTAGACTGTTTTGAATTATTCCCATTTATTTGGTTCTTTTTCAGTCTAAACATTTCCTTTTTTAAAGATACACCCACATCTCTGAGTGCTCATTCCTGAGTACAAGAATATGGATCTTCATTATAAGTTCATTTCTCAATCAGAGGGGCAATATATCATGTTTATGTTGGGAAATGTGAATTGCAAAGTAATTTTCCCCTATTGAAAATGAAATGCAAACGTTTAGTAGAATAGCATAAAGCCACTTAAATTTTTTGTAATAATTTTTATTGTTCTTTTTCACCTTTTACACTTTACTTTAACTTTAACAGTACTGTGTCATCATTATTATACGCACCAATGTCATGTAAATATCTACATTTATACATCTTTATATACATTCATATCCTTTTATCTGTAATTTTCTTATTTCCTTTATCTTTATTTCTATTGTTCAACCAATTATACCAATTATCCCAAATTTTGTAATACTCCATCTCTTCATTCTCTTTTAGCTTTAATGTCAATTTGTAAAGCCACTTATATTTAAAAGATCATTGAGATGATACCCAACTTAGCCTTATCCTGAAGGTGCAGAAATATTCAGTTACAGTATCCTGTTTTTTCTTCTGAACATAAATACCCCTTTGGGTCTTCTTTTCTTTAAATTCATCATAAATTCATCTCTAGGCCCTCCCAGGCATGATTATCATATTATTTGTGCAGCACAGCTTTGTGAAGACACAGTATCTATATAAAATGGGGTTGAATGAAATCTCCTAGAATTATCAGTTGGGTTTTATATGATGTTGTGTGCATGAAAATACTTTTCTTGTGTGCCAGTAGCAACCATGGGAGTATGGCTTTTAACTACCCATTCATTTCAATGGCATATGTTTTTAATTCTTTTTTAAATTTAGACCTCACTTTCCCTTCAACAAATAATATTCGTGGGAATACTTCAATATGGATTTTGTCTACCAAATTTTTGTGATTGTAATAGATTCCTTAGGGCCTCGCTTTTTATAGAAAGCAACTTTCTACATCTCTCTTTTTCATTTGATGCCCAGTTTTCTCTAAGTGATTCTCCTTAATTGCTTAGCAACCATTCAATATTATCCTACTATGTCCATATTTGGGGTCCATAACCTTTTAATTGAATAAGCCAGTTGCTTAAATAGAACATTTTCAAAACTTGATATATGTTCTCACTCTGAGAAATTGTGTATATGTTGCCATACTGTAAATGTCCCGCTTGGCACTGGATGCTATTCCTAATTGACCTTTGCTCTTCCATTCATCTTTTTTGCATCTGTTTTCTTTCTTTTAGCTTCCTAGATTTCTTGGCTTTGAAAAGAGCAACCTAAGACTGCACCTTTAGACACCAAGGCCTGGGTGATGATGGTCTGGGTGCAAGAGCCCTGGGGCTCTTCTTCAATCCTAAATTGCATTAACAAAGAGATACAGTCAAGGACAAGGGAGGTACTGATACCACTCTATAAAGCCTTAGTAGGGCCACACCTAGAGTACTGCATCCAGTTTTGGTCACCACACTACAAAAAAGATGTTGAGACTCTAAAAAAAGTGCAGAGAAGAGCAATGAGGATGATTAGGGGACTGGAGACTAAAACATATGATGAATGGTTACAGGAACTGGGCCTGGCTAGTCTAGTGAAGAGAAGGACCAGGGGAGACCGGATAGCAGCCTTCCAATATTTCAGGGGCTGCCACAGAGAGAAGGGGGTCAAGCTATTTTCTAAAGCACTCGAAGGCTAGACAAGGAATAACAGATGGAAACTGATCAAGGAGAGATTCAATCTGGAAATAAGGAGAAACTTTCTGACAGTGAGAATAATCAACCCATGGAACAGAAGTTGCCTTTGGAAGTTGTGGGAGCTTCATCACTTGAGACTTTCAAGAAGAAATTGGACTGCCATTTATCAGAAATGGTGTAGGGCTGGGGGGTTGACCAGTCACTAGATGACCTACAAGGTCCCTTCCAACTCTGATTATCTGTTATCTGCTTGCTTTGTGCTGGTGGGAACTGTCCAACTCTTTGTCCCAAAGGTGCTTTTTCAAGAGGCAACTGGACTTTCTGGTTAACCAGAAAGTCCAGTTGCCTCTTGAAAAAGCACCCTTGGGACAACCATGACCTGAATGACTGAGAATCTCCATAGACATGCCCAACTTTTTCTTTCTTTTGTTGCAGCAACTCCACTTTCTCCAGATTGGGCAAAGAGGCACAGAGGCAGGCCAACACACCTTAGATGCTTGGTGTGAAAAGGAGAATTTGGCTTCTCTGATGCTCATGGGTACCACTGTTTCTGCATTGCAACATCTGTTTCAGCAGGGCCATGTGCAAGTAGCAGTGCAGGGTGGCAATACACAGCTGTGTGGACCATGTAAGCTAAACTAGCCTGCTGTCTTCAGGTCAGTGCAGGGTCCTGCCTCCAAGTCAGGTCAGTTCATCAGCTTCCCTCTGAAATACAGCCAATCCAAGCCTTCATCTTGGCTCAGGCAGGAAGATCCCTTGGGTGTAAACCTTTCAAACATCTGGTAGGGAAGATCACTGGGCAACTTGGATCAAAACAACTGTGTTCCCAGGAAAGATCCTGTGCAAAGCTTTGTTCTTCACTTTTCCCACATATTTCTCTAAACTGCCTTTTGAGCCTTGAATGCCTGTCCATTCCTTCGCTTCATATCCTCAACTCTCCTTCTTAACATTCTGGGTTTGTTGTGTTCCTACCCCATTAATTTTCCTTTGCTTTCTGTACCCAATGCATTTCTTCTTCTTCTACTTGGCATGCTCATTTAAATTCTACTACCTCCTCTGATTTCATTCATACCATGGGAAAGTATTTTAGCAGCATGGTTGCAGGAGAGTATGCTGTTCTCATTCATCTGTGTCCACCAGCTTCTGGTCAGTGAAATGCAGATTCATGTAACATTTAATATTTTTTGGACTCAGCAAGCAGCAACTCTTAGCTAACCTGGGCTGATCTATGCAGCATTGGGCCTAGTTAATATTGGGATGGGGATTGTGTAGATTTCCATGACTCTTAACTACTTTGGGAAATCAATTCTGCAGTATTAAATATCTTCCATGTCATTGCCAAGAAAATGGCATGGATACAGTGATCAAGACTCACACTTAAGTTGAGGGTGTTTTTACCATTAGCACCTGGAAGGAAAACAATGAACTGCTAGAGATAAAAGAAAAGCTGATTATGTCATAGCTTTATTTTCTCTGCCAAGGAGATCATCACTCAGCAAATCCAATGCCTGCTAAACACACTATTTTCTTCCATACATTTAAAAAAAAAAAATTTGAAAAGTAGCTTGGATTTTGTATATTTTTGACATTTGTCAGCCCATTTGGACAAATATGTGATTCAGGAGGGAGGGCACATATTCATATGCAACAAAAATTCAAGCACAATTAAACAAGAACAGAAACAATTAACACACAATCACCAGTATGCTTCAAAATGCAGAGTTCCTATCATCCTGGACACCCATTATCCCATTGGGTTCATCTATAGGTAGATGGGAGGAAAGCATCTCTGAAAGCCAGTCATGTTTATGAGATGCAAAATCCATCATCTTTCTATTTGACTTTGAGCTACTAATCCATTCTCACTTCAATCTACCTAAGAATAAAACAACTTAATACTCTCATGCATACAGAAGTGAAATTCTAGGAGCATTGCTGAGCTACAGAGATGACAAACAAGATTAGGGTAGGGTTATCTTTAGCAGCAGGATAGGGGAGATAATCATAATGGAACGAATGGGTTCTTAGATGCTTTCCATGTTGAGAACCAGAGGAATTTTCAGACAAGAAGTTTTTGCTTTCTCAAGTTGGTCACAAGTGTTCATCAAAGCTATGAACAATGAAAAATTATCCAAGGACTTCCTTTATATCTTTTCCACCTGATTGCCAGAAATCTTCTATTTGACTAGAGTGGCTGTTTCTGTAGTTATTTCACAGTAGGAACCATTATCTTTTTAATGGTGTCTATAAAGTCTTCCTTCATGTTAGGGCAATTATTTTAAATAATGACACAAGGTAATCATAAATGTTAGCTCTTCTTTGGAACCATTATTTCAATCTTGCATGGTTTCTCCACAGACAGGAGCTTGGAATCCTTTGTGTAGATACATTTAACAATTCTAGGTATTCATACAGTGCCTTAAAATGTTAAGATGACATGTGATTTGTAACTCTTCTATCATAATCAATAGAATGGTGTGTTAGTGGGTAAAGTACTTGTTTAACCAACACTATAAACAGGTAGAGTTGGTAGCAAATGAATTGTTGATGAGCTTCAGGTCAGGTAACCAAATGTCTCCAGCTTCCTCTGCCAACAGTCTGGATTTCATGGCACCTGGATGTTAATTACCCAAGGAAGAAGATTTTGGTTGTGCTATAGCACCTACAATAGTGGTAGAGTGCAGAGCGCAGAAGCACTGGTTCCTTGTGTGAATGGGTACTCAGGTGAGAGGAGGGACAATATTTCACTGGTCCTTTAGTAATAAGATTATGACATTGGACGCAACTGAAATAAAAAGAATGCAATCTCCTTCAAGTCAAACTCTTCTCTCGGAGCTTCATGAACACATCCATACTGAGTTCTTGACCATAATGCAGCCTCTGTCATCTTCTGAGATGTTCTTTTCACTTCTTGTGTAGCTTAAAGGCCCAGCATTTTCTGGAGGTCTTCATCATCGTGTGGCTGTTCTGCTGCTTTTGTTGTTGTTGATTGTTTGTTTTTGCATGATGACAATGCTGTGTAAAAAATTTGTGATAGACGATAGATAGATAGATAGATAGATAGATAGATAGATAGATAGATAGATAGATGGATGGATGGATGGATGGATAGATAGATAGATAGATAGATAGATAGATAGATAGATAGATAGATAGATAGATAGATAGATAGATAGATAGATAGATAGATGGATGGATGGATGGATGGATGGATGGATGGATGGATGGATGGATGGATGGATAGATAGATAGATAGATGAAGAAATGAAAGGATCAGATCAGATTAACAGAGTTGGAAGTGATGGGATGGGATGGGATGGGAAGGGAAGGGAAGGAAAGGAATCAGATCAGATTAACAAAGTTGGATGGTATAAGATGGGAAGGGAAGGGAAGGGAAGGGAAAGGAAAGGAATCAGATCAGATTAACAGAGTTGGAAGGGAAGGGAAGGGAAGGGAAGGGAAGGAAGGGAAGGGAAGGAAAGGAAAGGAAAGGAAAGGAAAGGAAAGGAAAGGAAAGGAAAGGAAAAGGAAAGGAAAGGAAAAGGAAAGGAAAGGAAAGGAAAGGAAAGGAAAGGAAAGGAATCAGATCAAATTAACAGAGTTGGATGGTATAGGATGGGAAGGGATGGGAAGGGAAGGGAAGGGAAAGGAAAGGAAAGGAATCAGATCAGATTAACAGAGTTGGATGGTATAGGATGGGAAGGGATGGGAAGGAAAGGAAAGGAAAGGAAAGGAAAGGAAAGGAAAGGAAAGGAAAGGAAAGGGAAAGGAAAGGAAAGGAAAGGAAAGGAAAGGAAAGGAAAGGAAAGGAAAGGAATCAGATCAGATTAACAGAGTTGGAAGGGAAGGGAAGGGAGGGAAGGGAAGGGAAGGGAAGGGAAAAAAAAGGAATCAGACCAGATTAACAGAGTTGGATGGGATGGGATGGGATGGGATGGAAAGGGAAGGGATGGAAAGGGAAGGAAAGGGAAGGGATGGAAAGGGAAGGGAAGGGATGGAAAGGGAAGGAAAGGGAAGGAAAGGGAAGGAAAGGGAAGGAAAGGGATCACATCAGATTAACAGAGTTGGAAGGGATGGGATGGGATGAGAAGAGAAGGGAAAGAAAGATCATATTAACAGAGTTGGATGGGATGGGATGGGATGGGAACGGAAGGGAAGGGAAAGGAAGGGAAGGGAAAGAATCAAGTCAGATTAACAGAGTGGGATGGGATGGGATGGGATGGGAAGGGAAGGAAAGCTGGAAGTTTACTCCTTTAGCTTTGAAGTAATGTACTTTGTCACATCTCTTGACTGACCTTGAAATAATAACTTTTCACTTGTTAACTGGCACATTGGTAGCTGAATCAATTTCATTGTGGTGTTTGTAGCTGAATCATTAATCAATGTTAGCTTTATTGTTATCACAAAGTGTTCTTGTCTCTCTTCATGCCTGAATGCAAGTACTATTTTGCATAGATGGTTTTGGAAATAATAATTGCATTTCAAAAAAAAATGTGCTGAAGGCTTCAGTGAACCTTGGCAAAGTTACTCCAAGCTTGGGGAAAATGTATTTGCTGGAACACTCTAAAATGACCTAGTTTAGCTACTTTGTGTATCAAATATCTAAAGAAATGACGAAGTGCATTTCCAGAACTCAGCAGCCCTTCTTGATGCTTGTCCGTTGATAGATCTCTGGGCTGTGGTTTTTGCAGTCTTCCATGAGAGAGAAATCTGGGTTTTAAAAGCTGTTGAGTTCTACTATCTTTTGGTAGTTTTTTCCTTGGACTGCTATGAAGAGGAAGAATCTCAAAATGCCTTTCAGCATTGAAAAAAGTGGGAGTTTTCTAAAACGGCCATTTACTTGTGCCAAATCTATATTAAGGAAATACTTAACTGAAGGACTGTGCTAAACATGGTCTTCCGTCTACAGGGTTTGTTACTATGTGCATCATACTGTGAGATATCTTCATGTGTGTGCAAATTAAAGTATTATTTGCTCTTGTAATATCTGGGCAACAGGAGTCTCCTTAGATGTTTTTGGACTGCAACAGCTCCCATCATTTCTGGTGAGCCTCACATCATTTTGCTTGGTTGCAAAAACAGGCATCAAGTAATAGTATATTATTCTTATTGAGGAAAGAATTGACAACTCAGATGTACAAATGGAGATGGCAAAATGTTCAGATGTTTTTGCCATGACTATTTACCTAACTTTTAAATCCACATGGAGCTGAATTCTTTATCAAATACAACCACTTATTTCACTTTCTCTGTTATTGCAAGCCTACCTCTGGCTAAAACCCAACATTTTGAACATTTGTAGTCAGAGGGTGGACTATTTCAGTTCAACCCATTGATTCAGCTCAGATTCAAATTTGAATCCAATTAATTCCATGGTTTAATTCCAACTCCCTAATTAGGTCACTTTGACTAAGCTGCCCAGAACAAGTTTTTTAAAAAAAGCTCATAGAGATTTGATTGGGGGGGAAATGAATCAAATCTCCAAATCAATGTCTTATATACCCATAATTACTAGACATCTGATCTAGTCTTGTTATATTTATTTCTTTAACATCAACAATAAAAAGATGCAGCAATTTTAGATGCCTGAAAATCCACCTTCTAAGCAGGGGTCTTCAAACTTGACAGCTTTAAGTCTTGTGGACTTCAACTCCCAGAATTCCTCCTCCAGTCATGTTAGCTCAGGAATTCTGAGAGTTGAAGTCCACAAGTGAAACATCCTTTTTCATGATGGCACATCTGCCATAGCAGGTGAAAGTCCAAAGACCAGCACAGTTTGACCTCTGGTGCAAAGTCAAATGATGGTCCTACAATGGCATTAATCTCATCCTCATGAATCCCATTTTTGTTGGTTTTATGAAATCCATGTACGACTTCAGTCCAAATAGACTCTAAGCCAGGGGTCTCCAACCTTGGCAACTTTCAGACTTGTGGACTTCAGCTCCCTGAGGAATTCTGGGAATTGAAGTCCACAAGTCTTAAAGTTGCCAAGATTGGAGACCCTTGCTCTAAGCAGCTTCTGGAGTCACACACATCCCTGGAAACTACAAAGACAAGTTCATAACATCAGTTTGCCAAGATTTTTCAGAGATAGTTTGCCCTTGTCTTCCTCTTAGTGTCAGAGAGGAAGTCTCTCCTAAAAGAAGGATTAGAATTTGGGTTTTCCTGCTCTCTGAGTCCAGCATCCTAGTCACTAGACCAAGCAAGATCTCTTCTAGGCAATTTACAATGTATGTCACACAATAGAAAACTAATAATGCAATGATATAAAATCTAAACAACATAAAATGCCTGCTTGGGAGATCCCAAACAGACATTCCCCTATCCATCTGGATGAGATAGGCAGGTCTGATTAGAAAAAGGCAGTCTGTTGGATAGTCAGCCTGAGTCATTAAGGGTTTTAAAGGTAGCAACAGCATTTCAAACTGCACTCAGAAATAACCTGGCAACCAAAGCTGCTGCCACAGCAACAGGGCAGCATTGAAGCTGACCAGTAAGGATGCAGGATGCTGACCGGTCTCCAGGTGGACCTCAAAGGAAGTCCTCTCTACAGCAGATTGCAGAAAGCTTAATCAGAGATGATGGGGATGGAAGTGCCTGTGCTGTTTGCATCCTACTCTGAAGTCAGCTGCCTCTGATGCACAAGCTGAGCAGAGGACACTCCGGCCAGAGTTCTTCCAGCAAGAGACATCCCAGATGGTGAACCTCATTGGATCAGGAGAATACAAGTACATGGAAAGTCAACAGGAGCCATTCCATCTTGCTTCAGTTCAGTCCAAGCCTGTTTCCTCCCCATCCTGAGAAATATCCTCACATTAAATTGCAAGGACCATTTGTGCATTTGGGCTTGGAATCATATCACTGACCAGTGGTGGGATTCAAAAATTTTTTACTACCGGTTCTGTGGGCATGGCTTGGTGGGCGTGATGGGTATAGCAGGGGAAGGATCAGAGGTGGTAGTCAGCAGGTTCAGCGGTTGTGGAGAATTGGTAGCAGAAATTTTGAGTAGTTTGGAGAACCGGCAAATACCACCTCTGTTTGGCCCCACCGCCATCTATTCTCCGCCTCCCGAGTTCCAGCTGATTGGCTGGTTCTTCTTTGGTTGCCCTGCACAGGAGAATGGAGCTGGAAAGCAGGTTAGTGAGGTGGGAAAGGAATGGGGATTTTGCAGTATCCTTCCCCTGCCACGCCCACCAAGCCAAGCCACGCCCACAGAACTGGTAGTAAAAAAAAAATTGAATCCCACCACTGGGAAGGATACTGTAAAATCCCCATTCCCTCCTCACTCCTGGGGGAAGGTTATTGCAAAATCCCATTCCCTCCCTACCCCCGTAACCTGCTTTCCAGCTCCGTTCTCCTGTGCAGGGCAATCAAAGAAGACCCAGCCAATCAGCTGGGACTCGGGAGTCAGAGGATAGGTGGGGGCAGGGCCAGTCAGAGGTGGGATTTGCCAGTTCTCCAAACTACTCAAAATTTCTGCTACTAATTCTCCACAACTGGTCAGAACCTGCTGAATCCCACCTCTGTCACTGATCTTCCCAACTCAGGCCTGGTGACCTTGTAATGGCTTCTCATAAAAGATTCATAATTAAATTGAATACTTTCTTCTGAAATGGATTCCTTAGACAATATTACACTGCCCAGATTTAAATCTTACATCAGTTTAGCTCCTGCAGTGCATTTGATGAAGTGAGCTGTTGTCCTATAATATTTTTTTTATATAATTGAAAAAATATCAGATTCCTCCTAATTTTTGCTTACCATACTCTAACATCGCTCTCCTCCTAAAATATATTTGAAGTCAATTAAAATTCAAGAATCTTGCAGGATTTGGGCCATTTTAACCTTTTTTAATTTTTAAGTCTTGGCTTATTATATAGTGGCTTACAAAAGCTTTTCAATCATGTCTTCAAGAAAAACATTGAGAATCAATGCTCTTTTATCTTGTCATGTAATTTCCAAATAGTCCCACTGTGGTTTAGAATTTCTCCTTCACACTTTTCTATTTCATAATATTTTTAATTATTTTTATATCTCCTCTTCTGTCACAATATTCCCAGACGTTGAGGTATCTCCAAGGCATCTCTAAATGCTTATATGTCAGAATGAGCCACCAGGGGCTGGAGAAAGCATCTTACAAGATAGCCATTAGATTGGTAGCAAAAGGAAATTTGAGAATGGAGAAATTTCCATGTTTGTTCAGGGAATGTCAGGTATAGAGTGAAAAGTATGCCTTTCATTTCACAATAATCTATCTAAATGTGCAGCTGTTGGAAAGCTGGGAGTGAAATCATACTCTATCAAAGTGTGCACTCTGTCCAAGTGTTCTCTCAAATCAAGTTGTTTGATCTAGGAACCATTCATGCCTTGAAATATTCAAAAGAAATATATGTATATTGGTAACTTTCTTCAAGCTGAGTCATCTGGCTCAAGAGACAAAATGTCATCCCTGCCCTGATCTTGGAGATGCTTTAGTTCAGTCCAATACTCCATTAATTTAGGCTTTCTTGGGTTTCATTGCCCAAGGAATGATTATTTGTAACTCTATCCGAGAATGGTTTGTTCCATTGCAAAATCTAGTTATAAACATTGGTCGTTTGGACCCAGTTGCAACCAAGTGCTGGAAAGGAAAATATTAGCTTTAAGCAGATTGATCTACATCTTTACCATAATTGCAACAGGTATACATCTCCCTGGTCAGCATTTGGATGCAAGTTCCTGGACCAATAAAGGAGAATATTTGTAGCTAAAGGTTGAAATGCAGGGTACTTGGTGCTCTCTGACCTTAGAGGGTTTTTTGAAGACATTTCATGATCCAATTAGGTAACATCATCAGTGTTAAACTCAGATTATTGCAAGCTCAAGATGAACAACAGTAGAGAGATGCTCAATCCATGCATTCTCCTTTCTCACACATTTATAAGTCCATCTTATGGGCATTTCCTGCTCCACCAGCCTAGAATAGAATTGGCACTGAGTGCCAAAAATCCTCCTTGCTATGTTCTGAAAAGGATCTTGGTGGGAGAGAGAGATTATTGAGTATAACGTCACCTCCTGTTTCCTCTCTAAAGGTAAGTTTTCCTTTACTTGCCATATCCCAAGGTGCATTCTTAAAAAAACCTGAAGTCATTTTTCTTCATTTAAATCTCAGCAGATGTATCGTACACCGTTTCATCCCATTTTTAAAAAATGTAATCTTAGAAAAGTGTATATTAGGCCTGCTTGCCAAATTGAAGCTAGCAGGGAGAATTTCCAGCAGCCAACCAATTTCTAGAAAGGAATAAATCAAAATAATCATTTTTTATTCTTTCTACAACATCTTAGAGGTGTGTTTCGAAACCACACAACATTTTATGTACAAATATATAAATCCAGCTATCCTGTTTTTCTATTTTTCTGGACCCTAAGCTCTTAAAACCATGTTTATATCAAGGATTATGACCTTTGCTGGTTCATGAATTCACATTCAGCTATAATGACAGTTAAGTTTCAGCTTAATATATCAACTTGATGGTTGTGCTGTGTAAACCATGGTATATGGCTCCGTGTATAATGGAAACCCAGCCAACCTTGGTTTTATTAAACCAAGGTTCATTAAGCCATGATGTGTGAATCCAGAAGTTCCCATTGGTGCCTAGCTCTACTGTTGTGTATATATGAAACTTTCCTCAAATTTTTCCTTGGCCTAAGCACAGTTACCCATTAAATCACAAAGCAGGTTGCAACATTGATTTGCAATATTTTCATAACATTGGGTTCATTTTTAAGTATAACAGCCAGTCTGGTATAGTAGTTACGGTCTTTCTTTTTCACCTATAAGAAGAAGAAGAAAGCCTGGAATGAATAGACCTCCTACTTTACTATTACTATTACTACTACTGCTACTCCTTTTTCCTCTTCCTCTTCCTCCTGCTTGGTTTTTCTGGTGGTTTGGACATTAAACAGAATTCCTACCTAGGAATTCTAAAAATTTTCTCCCCTAAATCAGTATGAAGATGCCCCCTGAAATGCAGATTGCTTAATGATGCACGCTTCTACTACGCACTCAGGCAGGACACCTGGCCAATAAATAGAGCGATGTTTTGATTGAGTAAAGAGTTGAATAACTGTGTTGGCAATGGACAACGTTGTTTGGGCTTGATGGTGTGGCCCAGATTTGGCCTCAAGATGCTTTTGATTTGCTTCTAGCATTGCAAGCTTTCCTGCTCAAGAAATTCAGAATTTGCAAGGTTGGCAAAATTTGATTCTAGTCAGGACAGAAACCAAAGTGACAGACGTGTCGAGGTTTAAGAGAGTTTTGGGGGAGTGCAACCTTGAGTCCTGCTTCAGCTTCCATTGCACTCAACTATGACCTGAAGGGGAAAAAAACCCACCACCATCATATGCGCACAAATGCATCCCTAATGTTCATCCTGCTACCTAAAACTCAGTCTGAGTTCCCAAGTGAACCCTGCTTACTTTATTTTAGTTTTAACATTTTGGGAAAACCTCTTAGTTGTCTCCCAGATGGAAGACTTGTAACCTCATCCATTTTTGCCTGCAGCAATCTCATTCTCCAAGAACTATGGATTTCATGGCTGAGGAAACTAATGGGGGGTAAGATAAGATCCAGGCTGGCATTTAAAACTCTGCAGGTCCATTAGGTGCTCATCCCTTTTCCTACAGAAGTCTCTCTGAAGAATGACCTTGTCTCTCCATATTATGCCATTCTTGTACAAGGAGAATGATCTAACTTGGAGGGTCATTTGGGGTGATATTCCAGGTCATTGGCTGTTAAAATTTCCACTCTGCAGTTATTGTGGTTAGCCAGCAGAGGTGAAGATTGTTGAGGAGAGCGAGGATTCTGATGAAGGGCCAGGACCATCAGGGAGTGGACTGCTGCCTTCAGAGATTGTGGGGGCTGGCAACAGTGATGAGGAAGTTCTCGAGGAGCCTGTGCCAAGTGCGCATGCACACAGGATTACTTGGAGGAAAGAACAATTACAGCAGCACAGGCGACTTGGGAGTAAGGCTGCAAGGTAATGGCCCCTCCCTCAAGAGGATAAAAGCCAGGTTTGGAAATGCATTCTTTGCAGACAGCAAAGAAGCTCTGAAGCTCAACTGGTGGACATCTTAGTTTGTGTTTGGAGAATCTTGTAAATTAGTTCTTATCTCTGGGTTTTTGGCAGCCTTGACTAACAACTCGAGAAGGTTTTTTCTTGTCAGAGCTCATTAGTGGAAAGCAGCCTTTTATCTGTAAAGGAACAGAATTTGTTATTAAACCTTAAATGGTGGGGGCTGCTGCCTTTTGCTCTTTGTGTTTGCTCTTTGGGAACACGGTTGGGTCAGAACAGTAGTTTAGGCAGAATTTTGAAATACTAATGAGAGTTCAAAAGCCAGACGCTGGTCCTTCAAGTTGTTTTGGTCTGGGCTTCCTGTTTTTGTAAGCTTGAACTGTTTTAATTATTTTACCATTTTTTATGGATTGGGTAAACTGCCCAGAGTCTTCTGGAATAAAAGCCCATGTTAAACTGAATAAATTAAATTATATTATTGAGGGCTTAAGGAAAAAGCAAAAATATCACTCAGTGTTGCTTCTTGCTGATCCAATCTGCTCAAGACAGCCGGGTTGGGACTAGAAATATATAGATTGGTGTACTTGCAATCCATTTTACTGCGTCCGGCATGTGTTCCTCCTGCCATGAATCCATTAGATGCAATAAACTCCAATCTACTCCCAGCAAGATCCTTGGTGCAGGTCCTTTACATCCCTAATAAGAATTTAACGTTGGGATGTTCTCTTGCAGTCTCCTTCTGCTTTCAAATCTTTTTACATATTCAAAAATAATCTGGTGGGTAAGTTAGATGTTTTTTTCATTCAAATGAACTGGATGTAAAGCTACAGTAACAATAACAGAGTTGGAAAGAAACTTGGATGCCTTCTTATCCAACCCCCTGCTCAGCAGGAAACACTACACCCATGACGGCAAACCTATGGCACATGTGCCACAAGTGGCATGCAGAGCCATTTGTGCCAGCACGCGAGCCTCAGGCAAACTTACCTTACTGCACATGCATGCGCCTCACAGCTGATTTTTCAGCTGGTTTGAGGCCTTTTTCGGCCTCCCAGAGGCTTGGACAAAGCCTCTACAAGACTTTTCAGGTCGAATAATAGGCCCATCCTGAAAAGCCTTGCGGAGGCTTTTTCCAAGCCTCTGGGAGGCTGAAAAAGGCCTCAAACCATCCAAAAAATCAGCTGTGAGGCACAGTGCAAGTAAGGGGGTGGCGGGGATGGTGGTGGATTACACACACATGTACAGAGGGCGTGAGGGGGGTGCATTGCATTCTGGGTGCTGGCACACGAGTGCGTGCACACTAACACGCATGCAATTTTTGGCACAGGAGCCCCAAAAGGTTAGCCACCACTGCACCATACCATTTCAGATGAACAGCTAACCAATCTCTTCTTAAAAACCTTTGGTGATGGAGCTTGAAGATAATTTTATCTCAGAAAACAAAAGTCCCAAAGATGGTTTTTCTCCCCCCCCCCCCAAAAAAAGTCCACATTCTGGACACAGAGGACTGCTGGTTTGAAAGAAGGATCAAAGAAGCCACCTACATTAAGATTGGACAGCCCTCTCTCCACAGAGGGGATGGATACGACACCACCTATCTCCTGTTTACAACACAGTCCTTTCAGCAGTTCCAAGAAGGTTTGAGGCCTTTTTCAGCCTCCCAGAGGCTCTGATTCAGGTGATTTTGAGGGTACAGAACAGTCGTGGGATTCATTTTTTTTTTACTACCGGTTCTGTGGGCGTGGCTTGGTGGGTGTGGCAGGGGAAGGGTACTGTTATGAATTAATAAAAGTGCTTAAATAAAGATTATTAAAACCTTTAGAAAAGTGCAGGGTTCTAGCCCTGCACTTCTGATTGGCCGATAATAGCGACATCGGATTGGTCCGTTCAGGAGAATCTGATTGGCTATTAGTGGGCCTCTTTCATTGGTTAAGGAAGCTAGCGCTTCATGTTTCTTATTGGTTACTTGATCAGCAACTTGCCTATATAAAGGGCTGTTGCTGCCGTAGTTTTTGCTCTGTTCCACAATGTTAAATAAAGAGTTGAAGTTCACTGTTCATCGTCTCGTCTCCACTTCTTGCGCCCATGCACAGAACTTAACACTGGCGACGAGGATGGGATTCGGAGACGTCAGAGCTGACTGAGCACTACAGAGCGCTAAACAGAGCACGTGGCTGAAGACACACCAACGGTGGAGACCATGTCCAGCAGCGTCATACCACCCGCTCCATTTGACCCGGCACAAGAAGACTGAGACTCATATATGGACCGATTCCAGATGTTTCTGGAGACCAACAACTTGAAGGATGCCATTACTGGAAAAAAGTGAGCAGTATTCCTGACTCACTGCGGGTCAACCGTGTTTAAGATGGCCAAGGCACTAGCGAAACCGGCTGAGGTGAAGTCCATGGACTGGGATGTCCTCGAGCCTCTTCTACGTGCCCACTATGCACCTACCATACCAACGCTTGTCCGAAGACATGAATTTTACCAGAGAGATCAGTGGAAGGGAGAAAGCGTTGCAGATTTCATTGCAGATCTCCGGAACCTGGGAGGCCTCTGTGGGTTTGCTGACCTTGAAGAAGCCCTGAGAGACCGAATAGTTCTGGGATTAGATGCACCAACGGTGCAGAGTAAGTTGATAGCGAAAGGCAACATCAGCCTTACAGATGCCATCGCTGACACTACTGCAGCAGAAGCAACCAAGAAGTCGGCTGCTCGAATGCACTGCACCAACGCCCCACTCCGCCAACTCACCAGCGAAGCCTCACCTCGCCTGGAGGGACAGGCAATGGCTACCCACCACAAGGACCTCGAATCGTCATCAGAAAGTGATGAGGAAGAGATCAACCAGCTCCATTCTGAACGAGACCAACGCCATCAACGTAACCAGAGATTACAGTATCAATGCACTGGTTGTGGGGCAAACCACCCACGATCAGACTGCAAATTCCTCGACGCGCTCTGCCATGTTTGTGGAAAGAGAGGCCACATTGGAAGAGTCTGTAGAAGCAAGCAAGGATCCAACCCACCTCAGAGGAGGAACAACTACCGCCAACCCGCAGGAAGTTGACCTGTGAATCGGGAACACTTGAACCACCAATGGAACAACCACTCCTACAGAAACAAACCACTAGCCCATTCAACGAGATGAGAAGAGGCACACCAAACCATTACGATTGGTCACGCCTCATCATTAGACGTCAAGAAGATCCGGGTGAAGGTCGCCTTCGAAAACCAGCCCTGCGTGATGGAAGTCGATTCAGGATCGTCCCTCTCGATGGTTTCCTGGAAGACCCTTAAACAATTAATTCCCGCCGTCCGGCGGCAAGACCTCAGATTCCAAAGAATTATACTCAAGGACTATCAGGGAAATCGAATTCCAGTCGTTGGATCCAGCCAAGTCCGTGTCTCATTCAAAAATCGTACCGCATCCTTACCATTGACCGTAGTCAACAGGGATTGGCCTAGTTTGTTAGGCCTCCAATGGTTCGCTCCACTTGGGATTGAAGTAGCTGGCATTCACCGAACCAGCAACGACGACTGGGAAGAGGCCCTCATCCAGGAATTCCAGGACGTCTTTGCAGACAAACTAGGCGAGTACAAGGGGACCCCGATATCATTTAACCTTAACCTTGAAGTAGCCCCCATCCGCCTTAAGCCTCGTCGAGTACCGTTTGCCCTTAAACCAAAGATTGACGAGCAGCTTGATAAATTAATAGCCCAGGTTATGTTAGAACCAACTGACCACGCTCCCTGGGAAACCCCAATCGTAACACCCATCAAGCCAGATGGATCGTTAAGAATTTGTGGGGACTACTGCGCCACCCTGAATCACGCCCTCCAACAGAACGCTTACCCGGTACCAGTGGTACAACACCTTCTCCATTCCATGGGGGGTGGAAAAGTCTTCGCTAAATTGGATTTAGCACAGGCGTACCAACAACTGCCTGTAGATTAAAAAAAATGGCAGAAGCACAAACTATTGTAACACACCGAGGTGCGTTTAAGTGCAACCGACTCCAATTCGGAGTTAGTGTGGCCCCGGGAATTTTTCAGAGCTTGATGGAGAGACTATTACAGGGAATAAAAGGGGTTGTACCATATTTTGATGACGTCTTAATTGCTGCTCCCAATAGAGAAATACTAAAGGAGCACCTTAGGTTGGTTCTCCAGAAATTTAAAGACTCTGGCCTTAAAGTAAAAAAAAATAAGTGTCAACTGTGTACAGATAAAGTAGAATTTTGGGGATACTTAATCGATAAACAAGGCATTCACCCCACTGACAGCAAGTTAAGGGCAATCAAGAACTCCCCAAAGCCCAGAAATAAGACTGATCTCCAAGCTTTCCTGGGCCTCATCAATTTTTACAACGTTTTCCTGCCCCACAAAGCGACCGTAGCCAAGCCCCTACATCGCCTGTTGGACAAAAAGGCAACCTGGGTCTGGGGACACTGAGAGGAACACGCGTTCCGACAAGTAAAAAACCTATTAACTTCAGATGCTGTGTTAATGCAGTATAACGAGACTTTGCCTTTAACAATCACATGTGATGCGTCACCATTTGGAGTGGGAGCCATTTTGAGCCATATGTTACCGAATGGTAGTGAAGCCCCTATTGCCTACTTTTCAAAAACTGCTCAGAAAGTTAACAACTGGTTCTCCCAAACTGGTGCAAACTGGCTGAATCCCACCATTGGTCCTCTCCCTGTCACTTTGCCACAGCCCCAGTGAAGCAGGCTAGTTTTCCTTTGTAATCAGGGATGGCATTTTTATTTGAAGATCCAGAAGTTATAGAGGTTAGCGCTGTTGTTACACCAGATCCAGTCTTAGTCTGCTGTGTGTTTGGAAGATTAATCAAGGCTCCAGACTAGTATGACAGAATTGTGATCCTACGTTTTGCCTTTAGAGACTTTAGGAAATTTACAGGAATTTATAGGAAGATTAGCACCAATTTATCTTTGCAGTAAACACTTATAGAAGCTTTCTAAGCATCTTTCTCTAATTCATGTAACTATCAATGTGAATTGCCCTGAAACCTATTTTTAAATTTAAAATTAGATCCTACTTTAATTGCAAATAATTTTACAATTTGCTTTTATTTCCCAATTCCCCCAGCATAAATGTTTCTTTTACATGTAACTACAGCTCTCTGCATGCAACTTTCAGGAATATTCTCAGTGGTGAGCAAGAATTGTGTTTGAAACTGCTCTTGAAGGCTTCTAGAAAAAAACCTATTCTTTTATTTGGTCTTCAATCCCAGATCCCAGAGACCCTTCAAATTTATGAAAATTATTATTGTTATCCCACCACAACTAGTGATCCCTGGAATTCAAGCAGATGCAAGATCATCAGATCCAGTGGTATCCTGCTGAGCTTAATGTCTTTCAGATTGGTTGGTCCCTGAGGCTAGGATGGACTTAAGGACCACAGTTTCCTACATGCCATTTATAATTTGCTGGGATAAACAGTTAAAGATAGCTGTATGTATCTACATTTTGCTGCTAAGCACTGAAGGTAAATCTAGTCAGAAGTAGACTGGTGGGTAGATAACATACTGTTATGTCTCACCTGTATCCACAGGTGAGAATACATGGTTCTAAAGTTCAGATATTCAAGCAAAACAAAACCAGACCCAAAAGAGTTAATTGCTCTGTTTACACAGTCTTTAGCAGTCTTCTTGGAATCTATCTGGCAAAGCTGAATTGTTCATAAATCACAACGCTGTAGTCAGACGCACTTCTTTCCAAAGTAAAATCCACTTTGCTTCGAGCAGGGGAAAGGCGTTAGCACGCTCCTTAAATATCCCCTGAAAGGGCATGTCAATCTCATTAATTAATCCTTTGCTGGATGTCTCTTTTCTAATTGAGATTGACATCTCAATCTTCTCCTAGTCCGAGCATCCAGACAGCATCCAGAAGTTTCATCATCGCTTGAAGCCTCTGGCACATTTTCCTGATTAACTGTTAACACCTGAGCTGCAATCAGGGAGGGAGTTCCAGAAGAGGAAGACATCTCTGAAACTTCTAATAAATCAGGTTCATCTCTCAGATTCAACTCCTCCTCTTCCCCCAGACTCCTCTCAACGTCACTCAGCAATGCAGGCTCGAATCTCAATGCCAGATCTTCCTCCTCACTTAAGCCTACATCTGCTGACTGACTTGGTTCAAACCTCGGAGGCACAACACATACGTGGTGTTGTTCATGTTTGATCTATTTGACATTGCATTTGTTCATTCATTAATCAAAATTCTATAGCCACCCATTTGACCAAAAGTGATTTGAAATTGTCAATGCTAACTTCTCTTGATTAAGTATTGACCATCACTTTTTAAAGCAGAGGTGTCCAAACCTTGGCCACTTTAAGACTTGTGGGCTTCAGCTCCAAGAATTCCCATGAATTCCCATGACCGGGGTTGAATTCCGGGGTGCTGGGGTTGAAGTCCATGGGTCTTAAAGGGGCCAGTTGGCTACACCTTCTCTAAAGTTTCCACATAGGTGTCTTCTAACAGGGGTATCAAGCTCAATTTCATTAAGGGTTGCATCAAGGTTGTCTTTGACCTAAGAGGGGTGCGGTGGGCGTGGCCAGCTCATCATTCATGTCAAGGGGCACCTGTGGTGGCCCGAGTGATCTGCCAGTAAAAACGGGCTCCCGAGCTCCATTTTCAGCTGTCAGTGAAAACGGAGCTTGGAAGAGCCAGACGCAGCCCTCACAAGCTCTGTTTTTACTGGCGGAGGCACCACAGGCCAGTCCTTTGCTGTTTCCAGGGTGGCCCCATGGGCCAGATCTGGCACCCAGGCTTTGGGCTTGACACCCCTGTCTTATAACATCTACGTCATTTAATCCCAAGATGTTCTTGAGGAAATACCTGGACAAAAGAGACGGCTGGGTACGTATTCAGAAAAGGGACTGTCCAAGTCTTAAAAAGTTGTTTATAGTTCCAACTGGAATTGAGGGATGCGTGAGACAAGGTGGCTTGCAAGGCATGGAAATGAGTTGAAAAATGGGCCATAGTGGCCAGGTTCCAGAGAATTGTTCTTTGTGCAATTAAAATTTCGTGAGGCTTTGACTGTTCGTTCTGCAAGGCAAGGCGGTAATGAAGAGTAGGAGTTCACTAGCACAACATGAAACTAATGTTGTGTTTGACAACTGTGATCCTTTTTAGTCACTGCTCATATGGATAATAATTTTAATTATACAATTAGCCATTTGTGAATCAAGAATCTGAGAGGAGAGGGGTGGAGGTGGGAATAGAGAAACAATTGCTTGCAGCTTTCTCCGAAGGGAGTGACTCAGACATTGGCACCTACAGGACTGTGGGATGGATTATGTAGGCCTCTTGCTCCTCTGAGGCAGAAGCCTTTGGGTCAATCTTTTGAGGGCTGCCAGGGAGTCCCACACCTCGTGGTGGAAAGGTAGCAAAGACAGAAAGAGAAAGAAGGGGACAGCAGAGAAAGGCTGCACTAGTCCAGCTCTCCAAACCTGTCTTCAAATATTATCCATGGGGAGGAATTAGTTCACACCCAGCTTGAGGGATGGTCTACTTTAGCCCTCACTTGGGAAAGGGTTTTTGCAAAAAATGATATTCTTTCTTTCTTTCTTTCTTTCTTTCTTTCTTTCTTTCTTTCTTTCTTTCTTTCTTTCTTTCTTTCTTTCTTTCTTTCTTTCTTTCTGTTTTGGTATGATTGGCAGTAAAACCATTGATGTTGTAAATCAGGGGTGTCCAACCTTGGCAACTTTAAGATTTGTGGACTTCAACTCCCTGGCTGAGGAATTCTGGGAGTTGAAGTTCACAAGTCTTAAAGTTGCCAAGGTTGGACAGCCCGGCTGTAAATACTTCCTCTGGAAAAACAAAAAACAAAAATCAAGCCCCATCTTAGGCATTCTGTTTTCTTTTGGTTGCTAAAATGGCCATTTGCATGAATCAAATCAGATTTGTGTGCAAAGGAATGGCTCATTAAACCAAGGAAGAAGAAGAAAGACGTCAAAAGTACCAGACCATGAAAAAAAACACAGAGCTTTCATTAAGAGGAAAATGGAAAGGGAGAAAAATGTTTTTCTTACTTTGGATAAATATGTTCCTCAAACCGTTTGGTCTGATGTTGTCAGTTGGGAATCCAGCCTTAAAATAATAAATATTAGTTAAAGCTAAACAAGGCAAATATAGTGTTAAAGGAAACAAATTTCAGTATAGAACAGGGATCGCCAAGCTTTTAGACCTCAGGGACCATCAAACTCATAATTTTAAATCCCGTGGACCAGAGACCCTGGAAAAATCCCAAAAAAACTCTGCAGGAAAATTCCCCACCCCTTTTTCCTACTGATGGATCATTCTTTATTTGGGATTGCAGGATATCGTCTCCAGCTCTGTTCTCAGGGCAGGAGAGAGACTTTTGGCTTCATGCAAGGAAAGCAGCAGAAGCAGCAGAAGTCTTTCTTTCTCTCCCTCAAACTCTGCCAGAAATGAGTCTTTGCCAGCGCAGCCTCTTAGAGCAGGATGCCTTGCAGGGTCCCAAAGACTCATTTCTGGTGTAGGTTGTGGAGGAGGCTGGGGAAGGGCAGATGCTAACTGGGCAGTCAGAGGAGGACCCAGGCCCATCCCCTCTCCATCCTAGGGCATGCAGGGAGGAGAGGATAATGGAGAGCCATGTATTTGGGAGGAGAGGGCCTTGATCCTCTTCATGGGCTGCAGCTGTGACAACTGGATAAGAGGATGGACATGCGTATGGGCGAAGGCTGAAAACAAAGCATGGAAATATCTCTATTTATTGTTCCTCTGAGTTTGGTGTCCTTCCCAGTGTGTGTTCAGATATCTGTGAATGTCTTCAAGCCCTTATCTTGCCTGGTTTGTGTTGTTTTTTTTACTCTTT
Organism: Hydrophis major; assembly: GCA_033807585.1. Lineage (NCBI taxonomy): Eukaryota > Metazoa > Chordata > Lepidosauria > Squamata > Elapidae > Hydrophis > Hydrophis major. The sequence continues at coordinate 115,101,595 of CM066331.1, forward strand.
ATTTTTTTACTCTTTATAATTTAAATGGCATTTCCTCCTTCTTGTAACTGCTTATGTGGGAGTTTTTTGTCTCCAGTCAAGGATATTTGTAGCTTGGAAGCAAAGTGAAGCAATAAAAGGGGCTTTACCTGTTTTTTGTGACTGTGTTTATTTTGGATCATCACAATCCTGTACAGGAGAATGGAGCTGGAAAGCAGGTTAGTGGGGTGGGAATGGGATTTTGCAGTAAACTCCCCTTGCCACACATACAAAGACATACCCACAGAACCGGTAGTAAAAAAAAATTGAATCCCACCACTGCTTCAGGGCCATCCTGAAGTTGCATTCTTGGCTTTTCCATTTTTTTCACCTTTAGAACTTCTCATCTAGCCAGCCTGCAGTTTCCTGACAGTCTCTCATCCAAGTTTTAACCAGGTGTGGCCCTACTTAGCTTTTCAGATCGTTCAAGGTGAGCTAATAAGGGCTGCTACCTACCAGAGCTATGATCTGATAGAATGGCACCATAAAATTGTTATTTGCCATCATTGTTGCTGCTTTCGAGAAGTATCCAGGGTTGTGTGCCTGAGCTGACTTTATGCAATGGGCTTTAAAAAAAAAATCTTCCCATATTTTCTGAAGCCTCCTCAGCTGAAAAAAAAAGTGAGGTGTGTTCTGACCAAGGCTTCCTGAGACACCAACAAACACATAAAATCCAAGAACCTTTTATTTTAGTTCAATGGCTGTGAATTATTGTCATTCACAGCCTGGAATGAGTCTTAACCGGCTATAATTAGTCCCAGGGATGTCTGCCAAAGTTCTTCAAGAGACATCTGATAAAAATGTACCTTATCTGATTTGAAGTGCTGCCATTGACTAAAGTCCCAATTAGTCTTTCCAAACCAAATGGAGAACCACAGAGCTTTCAGGTTCCAAACTGACCAGAACGAACGATGTTGCTTTCTGCAAAGGTTTTCCTACCTTTGTACTTCCTTTATACCTTATGGAAGGGGCAATTACCTCCAAGCCTTACTCCTGAGTCGCCCTTTTTGTTCAGAGGTTTTGCAGCATAAATTCAGCACCAGAAAAGTAAACACAGATGGCTGAGACTTCATTTAACTTCTTCATAAAAACATAAAGTAAATTTTACAATACTAGTTGTAGATTTCTCCAACATGGAGCAAACTCACACAGAAGCAGACATGTTACAGGTTCAGAGCAGAACAACAACTCAGGAGCTCAGGAGCAGACCTCAGTTTCACTTTAGTTCAGCAGGCAAGCAAGACACACAGCAGAGGAGAGAAGCAGTTTCATTTTCAACAGACAGACCCAGAGCTTAATGTAGCTTCAGAGCTGCAGAGCTTAATATAGAGCCACACCAATGCTACTTCTAGTTTCATTTTTCAAACAGTCCCCATTGGCTGCCTTAGTTGCTACGTCTATTCATTGGTCTATTCCAGTTCATGAATAGACTCTGACACCTTTTGTCTTAGCTGCTCTTGCCTTCTGGCAGCTCTGCGCCCATGCACACTGGGAACAGGCTTCCCTTGTTCCTCTGCCTCACTGCTGTCAGATTCTGGAGGCTCTGGAATCAGTACACCACTCCCTGGCCCCATCTCAGTATCGGATGCAGGACCCTCGTCCGAGTCCTATCCAGATTTCCAGACTGGTCCCTGTTTTCCCCACTTGTCCGATTCTGCTGCCGTCTGCACAGGCTGCCAGCAAACTACAACAGGATGGTTGTCCAACCCTTCCGAGAGTTGGTGAAGAGTTTCAGGTAAAATGGAGAACTGCTTTGTCCAGTCAAGAGATTCCATGACCAGATTCCATGACTGAATTCCAAGCGTGATTATTCTTATCAAACATGGATATTCCTGCTTGTAAGGATTCAAGAACATTTGTAGTAGCCATACTCGAAAACTGCAATTAATTTTGGTGTTCATTTTTCCCAGGTTGACAATTAGTAGGTTGAACTTAAATTAGCAAAGGAGTTAGTTTTTGAATAATAACTGTTCTAACTGACTTTAATTACTTTACAATTCTCTCTGGGTAGCTTTAAAAATCACAGTGGCTCAGCTCGGTTATTTTTGAACTGGCCTGTTAAGCCTTAACCAAAGATGAAAGGTGCCTGGGAAAAAAGCACTTTTGGGACAACAGGAGAAATTCAACATAATCGCAACCATGCTCTGAAATCCAGGAAAGATGGACATATTTTGAATGTTAGATGGGACATTGTTTTACTGGAAGGATGAGCCAAGCTTTACCCTTGGAAAAGCATCACAAACCACACTTGCATCACCTGTCCATTTTGACTTGGCCACTACCCTTCCCTGTCACAAGATGCTCTGCGATGATAAGCCATGGAGCTGCAACAATGCCCAGCTCTAGTTACCAACCTACCCAATGTCCAAAACTAAGCTACTTGGTCCTGTTCTATAGTTGCCTCTTCTTTTCCCTGGCTAAAAAAAATTCCAGCTGTGAGACAGGACACAATTAGCATGCTGCTACCTCTCCTTGAAACCCCAAATCTTGTTTGCTAGAGCAGGGGTCTCCAACTTTGCTGGTTGAGGAATTCTGGGAGCTGAAGCCCACAAGTCTTAAAGTTGCCAAGGTTGGAGAGCCCTGTGCTAAAAGGCTCTTCCTCCCAATCTCTGCTGGTGGGTTTTGTTTTTATTTTATTTTCTGCAACTCTTTTGTTCACCAACTTAATCGAGGGTCTTTACCCCATCTATCTATTACCTCTCATTCTCCAAACCATGCTCTCCAGTTGTGCTCCTGCTAACCAGAGCTATGTTTTATCCACACCTCTGCAGGGAATAAATCACAGGACAGTGGGATTGCCGAGATGGAAGAACTCCCAGTTCCTCACAACATCAAGATTAGCAACATCACTTGTGATTCTTTCAAGATTTCATGGGAGATGGACTCCAAGTCGAAGGAACGTATCACCCACTACTTCATTGATCTTAATAAGAAAGAAAACAAGAATTCCAACAAATTTAAGCACAAGGTAGGTCTTCCATTACTGTTGGCAGAAGAACCTGCATGAAGCCACACGGAGTTCTGATTTCTATGCTCAAATCCTCATATCCCTACCCTAGTATTAGGAAGGGGGAAATCATTTTAAATTGCTGACACAAAACGGGTTTTCCCAAAAAAAGGGAACCCCAAGTGTAGGCTTCTATCTCAGACTTAAATTTTTCTAACATCCTTGCATTGGTTTGATATCTATGTTTAATCCAGACCATTACATGTTATAATTCATCAGGGGCTTAATAGGCATTTGATTTAGTTGTCTTTCCTGCAAAGTTGGGGGAAATTGACAACCAAACGTGTGTGGTAAATCATGTTGGATTTTCCCTTAGGATTTTTACAGTAGTAATCCTTAACACATTTATCATAGAGGAAACACCATTACAATTATGAGGGATTAATTCAGGGTTATAAATACAGCAGTCACGTGATAATTTCTATATCATTTCATGAACGTTTGCATGAAATGTGTTTGAAAATGTGCATTGTCACAAATGCATTTCTCCTAATACATCCGTTTCTTTGTATCCTTCCAATATTATATATGCAAGTTGCTTTCCTAAGATAATGCATTTATATTTATGACATCATGAAGTGCTGATTGAGCCGGCACTCAACCCATAGGTGAAACTGGGGTAATGCTAATTGACCAGTGGGAAGAATAAATGCATTATTATTTGTGGGGTTTGGAATAGCATGCAAGAGGCTCACATCAAAATAACTTTAACTCAACGCATTAGCTTGGCATGAATTGAGCTGAAGATCCCAGAAACAGTGGAAGGTACAATTTTTGTCTGAACCTTCAGCTCAATTCATGCCAATCTACCTTTATTATGACTCCACATTTAGGTACATACCACCAAGTCTGTATGAACAGTAATAGTATGGACAAAGGATGGGCATCTTGAATGGTTTTTAGGAAACAGTCAAACTGGTTTTGAAACTTTCTTAGATATTGTCCACTTCAAATGCCTCAACAATTCCCAGATTTACAAAAATTAATTATGCAGAGAAAGAGAATGGAAAAGCAATTTGAACCATTGTCTTCTTAAAAGTACATTTGTTTCTTTGTAAGTAATCATTGCAATAGTAAAATAGATTCTTCCCTTTTATCTAGCTGTTGTTGTTTAAATGGTCAAGTACGTCACTCAGTTACTGAATCATATTCACTCTGGATAATTTTACATTAATGTTGCATAGCTTTCTGCTTCAGACAGAGGAAAAGGTGCTATTTAGAAAGAAAGGGGGTACATACCAAAATTCTCAAGGGTTTGCCCTGTAAAGTACTTTGGAAAAAATAAAATATGCATTTAAAAGACAATAAATATTTGACAGCTAATAATATGTCTTTAAATCCTGACCCTGAAAATGTCAGAAGGCTGTTATAAAAACAACAAGAATTATTTAGCCCAACTAAAGCTACCTTAACACAGGTGCTCCCAAAATTATTAGTCTTCTCACTCCAATTGTGATAGGAATGTGTTAAGTCAATAACAGAGTTCCAGGTACAAATGTGAACCTCCAAAAACCTGGGTTTATGTCAGTCTAGCATTGCAAGCCTAAATGTGATTTATTTTTATATACACAACAATGTGAAGTCACCACTGCTGGTTTTTTAGTTGGTGTTGGCCTTCATAAGCATCATGTTCTTCCCAAGAACATGGAATATCATACCATATCATGGTTAGTATATGTGTAGACCTGAACAGTGTGACTTTTTGCCACTGACAGATAGAAATTGTGTCAATGCACAATTTCTAAGAGTCGTCCAAGGTTTTTTGATATTTTGGTTTTCTGGAGAAGCACTGGGACCATTCCAGCTGGTTTATGCCACAATTGTTCCACTTTGATTTTCAGATCTTGATACTTCATGATCTTCTCCAATTCTATGTTTACTATCTCCTGATATTGGCACATCAATGAACCACACTTCCTTCAGTTCAACCACAGTTATATCTGGTGCATTGTGCGCCAAAACTTTGTCGGTCTATATTCAGAAATCCCTCAATGTTTTAACTTGTTCATTTTTCAACTCCTTTTTTTAACTTGTATGCTCTCACCAATTTTTTTGTCATTGGCCTGTGATAATTTTTACAGATGTTCTAATGAAGTATTTTGATATCTGTGCCATCGTGGTGTTTGCATTATCGTTGTTATTAATGTATGTAGATGCCACAATACAAAAATATATGCAAATCTCCCTTTAAAAGGAACATTTGGAAGGTGCTCTGCTCCTCAGCAGAACAATCTTATATGGGTAGTCCTCGACTTACACAATTTGTTTTGTGACCATTCAAAACTACAACTGCAGTGAAAAAAGTGACTTATGACTATTTTTCACACTTATGACCATTGCAGCATCCTTGTAATCATGTGATTTCCATTCAGATGCTTGAAAATTATAGCTGTGTGAAAAAGTCCTGCATGCTTTATACTTTATGGTTTATGACATTTTTTGGATAGACCATTGATTTTATGATATTTTATGCCAACTGCTATGCAAATATTGTTACATTTAAATAAATACTGGTGGTTTTTAAGTGAAAAGCATAAGCTTTTTGCAATTTGGTGCTGTTTGGAATGGGGGTGAATTTTCTTGCATGCTTACAATGACTATGAAAACAGATTAACTGATGCATACGTGGCATGTGTGTTGCAATTACTAAGGCTGATGCTAGTGTTTTGTTAACATTTTTATTGTTTGTGGCCCTGAAAAGAACCATTTAGGTAATCAAACATGGTTACTAATATGAGATTGGCCAGCTCTTATTGCTTATCACCAGGCAACGTCGCTTTGGCATAGACTGGATAAGCCTTTGCATGTGATATTTGGTGACAATGTGGTGTTTTAAAAAGACTTTGGTTATATTAATAAAAATTATGCATCTCAAACTGAGTACAGAAATTTTTATCAAAGTACTAATTTTGCATGGTTTCTATGAGTGAAAAGTTGATTAAACATGTGTAAATACAGCTTAAAACTGAAAGTGTGCAGGACTTTTTCACACAGCTGTAACTCATGCCAGTTGAAGAGTCCTCGGGGGTCACATGATCCCCCTCTGACAAGCAAAGTCTATGGGAAAGCTAGATTCACTTAACAACCTATTAATTTAATAACTGTTGCCACTAATTTAACAACTACAATGATTCATTTAACAAAGGTGGCGGGAAAAGTTGTAAAAAGTCATTTAACAAATTTCTCACTTAACAAGATAAATTTGGGACTCAGTGAGGACTGTATGTATTCCTTTTGGAGAGAAGAAAGGAAAATATTTGTGTGTGTGTGTGTGTGAGGGAATTCCACAATACTGAGACTATGACAAGAGTTGTTTCCTTGGCTAGTAGTGGTCTTTCATTCCTGAAAAGACCCAAAGGGCACGGATAGCTGATCTCTGGGACTAAACCTGCCCCATCACTGTTTGAACTGGGTGGGCAAACAAATGAGCAACTGGTGCTATTCCTGCTGTTGCACACCCAAACATGTTCTCACTTCTTCCCTCCCCATCCAAAGTGGAAATGGCATTTGCACTGAAGTGTGATGGAATGTGAGAGATTATAGGAAGAACAGGATGGGCTAATAGACATAAACAGTCAAGAGACAGTTGGTAGCTCAGCTCACGGATGGCAACTCAACCCAAGTGGAAGGTTCATCCAGATCATCCAGACCAGTCAACCAGTGGGCCGGGGACCACTGGTGGTCTGTGAGAAAATTGTGGTGGTCTGCAGAGAAATGTCAGCCCCAATGCAATTAATCCAGGCTGCGTGAGAACACAAGGCTTGCGTCACTTGCATTGTGAACAACATGAGGTAGCGAGGGGAGGGGGAAAGGGCAGAGAGGGGGAGCTTGCCCCATTCTCCCCATCTGCCTTGCCTGGCCACCGGACTGCTTCTTTCTTCTCCTGCTTTGGCTGCACACAAGGAAAGCAGCCAATGTCTTTCTTTCTCTCCCCCCAACTCTGCCAGAAATGAATCTTTGGGGCCCTGCAAGGCCTCCTGCTCCAAGAGGCTGTGCCAAAGCAACAAGTCTCACAAAAACTCATTTCTGGTTGAGTTTGGGGGGGGGAGAAAGGCTTCTGCTGCTTCTGCTGCTTTCCTTGCATGAAACCAAAAGTCTCTCTCTCTCTGCCCCTGAGAACGGAGCTGGAGACGGTATCCTGCGATCCCAAATAAAGAATGATCGATCGGTAGGAAAACAGGGTGGGGAATTTTCCTGCCGACTTTTTTGGGGATTGTCCCAGGGTCTCTGGTCCATGGGATTTAAAATTATGAGTTTGGTGGTCCCTGAGGTCCAAAAGGTTGGTGACCCCTGTACTAGACTAATGTTAAATTTCTTGTGTGTCCAATCACACTTGACCAATAAAGAATTCTATTCTATGAAAGATTCCTTTCAGGAATCTGTCTAGTTCTTCCTTCCATGATCACACCTGTTTTGTTCTGGAAACAAAACTAGAAAAAACATTTGCAATTTTCTCCTCTTCTGTTCTCCTGCAGCCCTCTGGGCTCTCCCTGACAAGGTGACTCTCTCCTTAATTATCTCCACTGCCAATAGAAGCTCCCCTGTCAATGGCTGGCCTCTAGTCCAAGTGAGTTATTCTGCTTCTGAGGAACTTTATGAACTTCATTAATGATCTTCTGCTTCTGAAGCATTTTCTAGGTCCCAGAATATCCCTGAAACAGTGGTCTTCAACTCTCTCTCAAAAAAAACCCCAGTCAACTTGACCTTTTGTAAGATCCATTTTAGCCTGCAATTCTGAGCTTTGCTGCCTGAGAATATGCTTCTTTTGATGACATTCATCGCTCGAATATATCTGGGATATCATACAATAATATATGATACCCATGTTATGATCTTTTTTTCTCCAAGACCATTTTGCTTCCTCTTCCAGCATGACTACCTACTTAGTGAATGTTTCTTATTAGTAGCTACCATGGTCACTTCTGTCTGGAGAATTGGATATTCAGATATAAAGGAACTATATCTATGAATATCACTGAGTCTGAATAAGGATGGTATTTCAGTAATTACAAGAGAAGGAGGTAGAAACTCAAAGGTTGACCTGGTCTGCTGAAGAGGCAACATTTTGCCCCTCCCAGGGAGGGTTGGATGCCATCTCGTTTTGCTTCCAATTAGACCAGTAAAACAAACCAGGAAGGCTCACTGAATCCTGATCTGTATTACATTACTTACAAACCAGGGTCCATCCTTTGTAGCTGTTTTAATAAATGGCTATTCCTGTTTATTTTCATTATTCTTGTATTTCTCACATACTTTATTTATGCAATATTATTCTAATCAGATAAGAAGAGAAACTCAAAAAGGATGGCCTTTTTTTCTATTAGGGGGACATATTATTTCAGATTATCTTTTATTCTTATTCTTTATTTATGATACTGTTCATTCATGATACATCTTTAGAGGGGGAAAGTAACGATGGTCATATATTTTATTAATTGCAGTATTTCCTGTATAATATTTTATTGGTTGTATTAGGTTTTCGCTTCTAGGAAATGTTTTAAGATTGGTGTGAAGGCTTACTTTTCCACAGATATGTTATCCTGTATTTACCCTGATTTGTCTTAATCTGTTTAGGATTACCAGACTGTTGGCCTGCCATAAATAGCTTCCAAGGAGCTTTCATTGTAATGGATGGTAAATGGCACGCTTGAAAGAACTGTCTTACAATATGAATAGCTTTAGAAATCTGGTCAAATATAAGAAATACCCTGATAATCTCCTTTCACAGAAGCCCACCAACCAAATAGTAAACCAGAAATGCTAAAGAAATTTTAATTGGAAGATGAACTCATTCCCTATGAAATGTGGAATTGCTATAATACTTGCAACCATATTCTGATTCCATCTCTTCTGCCTATTTAGATATCTTTCTCAAGAAAATGAAGTAATATCTCTAGTTTTATAGCCTTCCCATATTTAGGACTATTGTATCTGGGCTGTAATAATTCAAATTGCCAGAAGATGGCAACACACCAGGATTAGACTTTGCAATATTACTTTGCTGCCATCTAGTGGACTTCTAGATGTTTGCTAATGCCATTCAGATGATGCAATATCAGCAGTGGCAAATAATTCTGCTTCTCCTAGCTAACCAATATGTTATGTTTGTTAGTGGAACTAATGTAAGAGAAGCATTCAGAAAATGCCAATTTCCTTCCTTCCTTCCTTCCTTCCTTCCTTCCTTCCTTCCTTCCTTCCTTCCTTCCTTCCTTCCTTCCTTCCTTCCTTCCTTCCATGTCATGGCCTATCCCCTGAATGATTATCTTCTATTTGTCAACTAACAAGAGAAAATAACATTCAATAACCTTTGTTCTAGTAAGATACTAACCCGATCCAGAACCCCCAATCATAGGTATCTGGAAAAAAGCATGATGAATATCACATGCATCATAATACACTGTAGAAATAATTTGACGTGCATTGTGTAATTTTGTATTGTTTGTGTGGTGGTGTCCTAGCACAGGATGTTGCTTGTCCACTCCACGGCTGTTCTTCTTGAAAGTGGAGAATACCAAGGTGGGGAGAAGAGGTTCAACAGTTGGGAGGCTGACTTATCTTCTGGAAGTCTTTCTGTCTTCTTACTTTTTCCTCCCTTTTTCCTACACAACTAGGATGTGCCTACAAAACTAGTGGCAAAAGCTGTCCCCCTGCCTATGACTGTCCGTGGCCACTGGTTCCTGAGCCCACGGACTGAATACACAGTTGCTGTGCAGACGGCCTCCAAGCAAGTGGATGGAGACTACACAGTTTCAGAATGGAGTGAGATTATTGAATTCTGTACGGCAGGTGAGTCTTCTGCCTGTGAGAACCAGCCTATGGCCAAGAGGCAGCTTGTCAGAAACAAATGGCAGTTAAAAGAAGCAGAAATGGCTGGGTGCCAGAGTGGCCACTGTGGCAGAGAGCAGTGGTGGGATTAAAAAAAAATGTATTACCACTTCTGTGGGCGTGGCTTGGTGGGCATGGCAGGGGAAGGATATCCCCATTTCCTCCCCACCCACTAACCTGCTTTCCAGCTCCATTCTCCTGTGCAGAGCAACAAAAGAAGACTCAGCCGATCAGCTGGGACTCAGTGGGAGGCAGAGAATAGGGCCAGTCAGAGGTGGTATTTGCCAGCTCTCTGAACTACTCAAAATTTCCGCTACCGGTTCTCCAGAACTGTCAGAACCTGCTGAATAGCCACCTCTGGCACAGAGCACTAAGTAGGCCAGGAGAATCCCCTGGGAGTCGGGTGCTCCAGAAGATTGTGAGAAAGACAGGAAAATAGGAAGTCAAGAGACAAGGGGAACTGGATTGTTGCAAAGGTGAACACTAAAGTAAGTGACCAGGATGAAAAAAAAAATTGCATTTAGGTGGTTTGCTGATCCGTAGAGAAGGAAGGAGGATAGAACCACAAAATGGATGCATGAAGGAAGAGTGAAAGACAAAAAAGGAAGACCAAGAAAGTCACACTTGGACAAAGTTGATGAAATAACAGAATAACATAGTTCGAAGGGACCTTGAAGATCTTTCAGACAAATGGATATCCAATCTAGAGATGGGGGGAGGGAGGGAGGGAGAGAGAGAGTTGAGAAATTGAGAACAAAAAGTGTGATATGAATCAATGTACGGACATGACAGAAGCAAGGTAATTTGCAAGAAGAGGAAGATATGGATAAGTATACTAAATAATGTTGCTATTAAGATCCCCTTTTCTTTTTTCCCCCCCTTTGCTCCTTTCTTTCCTTTCCCTACTGTGTCTTACTCTCCTTCTGAATTGGACATCATGTTGCTTACCCTGAAAGAGAATAACCAATGGTGAAATAGGGATGGCACGTATGGATAGGTGTGTGTTGCTAGCTTTGGGGTCCCAGATGATAATAGCACTGCCAATCATCTTTTTTGAAGCACCGGTGTATCGTCCTCCCTAATACGAAAATGTTTCGTATTCACAGATTATTCCAAGGTTCACTTGACACAACTGTTGGAAAAGGCGGAAGTCATTGCAGGGCGTATGCTTAAATTTTCAGTCTTTTACCGGAATCAGCACAAAGAATACTTTGACTACATCAGGTAAGTAAAGGCAGAAAGAGCCAGCTTTCAGGGATGCCCAATTGCATGTGGGGGACATAAGAGGATGGCTTTTCCCACTGATAAGTGACAAGGAAGCTCTCAATGCATCAGATCTAGGAGCAATCTGTTTCTTAATTAGCGACAGTTCCCTGCAAGTGTTATCATTTAAAAGTGAGTAGCAGGTTGTATTCTTCGGTAGATTTAGTTCTAATATTCTTGAAATCTAAAAAAAAAAGCAAAGCCGTTTTACCAGATACAGCTTTAAAAACAGAAAAACCAAGTATTTATAATATAAAAGTCCCTCACAACCTGGACATAAACTGTTTCAACTCCTACCCTCAAAAAGACACTATAGAGCCCTGCACACCAGAACAACTAGACACAAGGACAGTTTTTTTCCCGAAAGCCATCACTCTGCTAAACAAATAATTCCCTCAACACTGTCCAACTATTTACAAAGTCTGCACTACTATTACTATTAATCTTCTCATTGCTGCTTATCGCCCATCCTCTCCCACTTGTGACTGGATGACTGTAACTTTGTCACTTGTATCCTTTCGATTTATATTGACTGTTTCCTAGTATGATTTGATTGCTTATTGTGCTCTATGACTATTATTAAGTGTTGTACCTGATGATTCTTGACTCTTGATGTAACTTTTCTTTTATGTACACTGAGAGCATTTGCACCAAGACAAATTCCTTGTGTGTCCAATCACACTTGGCCAATAAAGAATTCTATTCTATTCTATGGTGTCCAGGAAAGAATTAACAACATATAGTTTTGGAGTAGCTTCATTGCTGACCTAAGATTAGCTCATCTGGCCCTGGGGGGTGCTGTGTTGCCATCCAAAATGGGGTAGCTGTGTTGCCCCTCCTTGTGGCCTAAAATGGTCGTCCCAACTTTTAATGATGTTCATCTTAGCCCTTTGAGATGTAAAATCCACAGTCTTGTTTCTGAGAAATTAAAAAAAAAAAAAAACCACAGAAGATGAACCCCATCTAAAGTTTTCTTCATCTCAATGCATGGAAAGCGAGAAAAAAAAACAAAGTAGAACTGGAACTCATCCTAAGGCAACAGTTTTTCTCCTTTGCCCTAATGGCACGCTTAGCTTTGTGGACAACAATCTTACCATTGATGTGTCACAATGTGTATTCCTCCATCCAAATCCAGTGAATGGGACAGAAGTAGATTGACTGCAATACAGATTGTTGTAACTTTTAAATTGTAGTTTCTATTCCAAAAATCAGAGGGGCCACCCTGGACTGCTTTTGGTGTCCCATTCAATATCACACACTACCTAAAATTGGAGGGAGGCCCTCTCTCCAATAAGATGCACAGCTCCTCGATAAAAGCAGATTTGATCTCTGCCAGTATTGTCCGGTTTCCCTGCATAAATGCAAACAGGATATGCGGGTTGAGCCATGGGGATCTACATGGCCCCCGTGCTCTCCTGCCACCGTAGAACTAACATGTTCCCCATCCTTTCCTCCTAGAGAGCAGCATGGAAGCGTCCTGCAGCCCTCGGTTAAGGATAACAGCGGCAGCCATGGCTCTCCTATCAGCGGGAAGCTGGAGGGGATTTTCTTTAGCTGCCACACCGAATTCAACACCGGGAAGCCCCCCCAAGATTCACCTTACGGAAGATACAGGTTTGAGATTGCAGCCGAGAAACTTTTCAACCCAAACACAAATTTGTACTTCGGGGACTTCTACTGCATGTACACGGCCTACCACTATGTCATTCTTGTCCTTGCCCCCGTCGGCTCGCTGGGTGACGAATTCTGCAAGCAGCGCCTGCCTCAGCTGAACTTGCAGGATAACAAATTCCTGACCTGCACCGAAGAAGACGGGGTCATGGTTTACCATCATGCACAGGATGTCATCTTGGAAGTGGTTTACACTGACCCGGTCAACCTCTCCCTTGGCACAGTGGCAGAAATCACCGGCCACCAACTCATGAGTTTGTCCACTGCCAATGCCAAGAAAGATCCAAGCTGCAAGACATGTAACATCAGTGTGGGACGCTAATTTCCATCCCCCACCCTCCTTAGGACCCTCCTTCGTTGCCTATGCCCTCTCTCCACTCTCCACATCAGACGCATGATGAAATGCCCTCCCCAGTGACCCAACAGTTCCACTCTGAGCAGAGCTCCATGTTCCAGCCAAGCTGGGCCAGCTCCCTAACCGGTATCCACTGAAATATCTTTCTCCCCTTCTGCCCTACAGCATTGAAACCAAGCATGCTGGTCGTTGTACCCTCAGCTTACGTCCTTTCCCTGTTCCAGCTGGATGCTGCTGGTGGGGACACAAGATGGGATGGCCTCACTGTGCCAGCCAGTGGATCCCCATGTCATGGGAGAGAAAGGATAGGAGCTCCACACGGAGACAGTATTATCTGCAGCCGCCCTGCGTAGCATGTAGTTCTACCCTTGGCATTCCCCACGTTCCTTCCTCCTGATCCATCACTGCTTTCAACTGTTCAAAATCTTGAGGGTATTTTTAATTTTCTTTTCTTTCACCCCCCCCCCCAGCAACCATCTAGGTGCTGCAATTGGTGTTAATTTGTCCCTCTTCTCTCCATACTGCCAAATGTAACAAATCTATATAAACAAGCTTGAGTAAAATAAAATTTCCTGGCTTCTAAATGGTGTTTAAATATGCATTCATTTTAACCTACTGAACAACTTAACTGGAATATTTCTAAACAGCATGAACAGGTGTAACGGCAGCATGATTAACTCTCACAAGCCTAGGGGAGAAAAATATGTCAGCACTTCCAATGTGTCGTTCGACAGTGTTATTTATGTTATTTATATGAGCTAACAAACAAACGGAAGGCCTGTGTTTCATCATAATAGAAAAATATTTTATTTGTACTGTTGTATAAAATATTATACAATCATATAGAATATATAGATGGCATTTTAATAGCAACTGTACACATGTCATGACAGCATTTTTCCCTTATCAAAGATGTAGTTTGTAAACTTCAAATAACTTGTGTATCTGTTCCTGTTGCTCTGACATGAGTTTTAATTAAAACAGATTTATGAAGGAGACCATTCTGGTTCAGTTATAAATGATGCAGCCAACGACACTGAAACATCAATTGCCATACACACAAACAAACATACAAACAAACAAAAATCCACTTAGTTTAGTCATGGGACACGGACCTTTCCCAAATCATTAAAAGATTCCTCCCCTCCCCCTTTTTTTTAAAGAAATCATGCTTCAACTTTTACATATCGGGACCTACAGACAAGGTTGGTGGATAATGGAATTCATCAAATGCCTTTGTTTTTGACACTAGCAGAAGAAGTAGTAGACCAGGGGTCTTCAACCTTGGCAACTTTAAGCCTGGTGGACTTCAACTCCCAGAATTCAAAGTGGGCTGGGTGGGGAATTCTGGGAGTTGAAGTCCGCCAGGCTTAATGTCGCCAAGGTTGAAGACTCTTGCAGTAGACCCTGTCCACCTTTGGCACAAAGCTCTGGTTCTTGGAGAGGTGTCTCCCTGGGCTTTCTCGCCATTTTTGATGTTTGTGAAATCACCACCCTCCAACACACGAACATCTCAGCTGGTCCTGTCCTTGCCCACATCTCTCTTTGCCTGTGGGAATCTTCCTTCATCTGTGTGCCAGAGTGACAAGACCAAAGGCTCTGCCTCTCCTTTTTGTGCCATTGTTACAAAAAGACGAACCCCGAAAGCTAAAGACAGTCTTGCATCTCTTCCTGGAGTCTTCTTTGAATCTGGTTGCCATTAAACCTGTGTTTCTTATGAAGCCTCCTGATTGTCCACCTCAGACTCAACCATCCTCCATGTGGAAGTGATTTATTTTAAGCTGCGAGAATAACTACCTTATAAAGTCTATTCCTTTTCAACCTCTAGCCTATAGTAAACCAAATTAGAAAACAGTAATCCAACCATCCGCCATTCATAACCATGACACTTAGGTTAAATATCTGCATACATCATAATGCAATAAACTATTATCACTATAACAGAGTACCTTGGGCGATCATCACACGTGAAATATTAAGATCCTACAAAGTGCATGCTTTCAAACAAGCTTTGGTAATCATAAAAAGCAACATTTTATAGTATTGTGCTACAGAAAAGTGCTACACAAATAAAGACTAGAATGGACCACCAAGTAGTTTGTTTCATTTTGGTTACTATCAACCAAGTCCTGGAGGTTTTTTCTTGAAGAGGATGGGATAGTTTACAACTCCTTACCCTGAAATGTATTGGCTACTCTTTCCTGTTTAAGAGCTTTTCTACACACACACCTATAAGCACCTAATCTTCTTTCTTTAAAAACTCTGCCTTTTCAAAATAAATGTATTTTCGCTACTTAATTTCTGCGCTAAACATATACTAAGCACACCTTTTTAGCCCATGACCTTTTCCTGAATAATTTGCACCCTTTTGAATTCAACCCCTTGTGCTTGGTGGTGCATGGAAAGGTCAAAACAGAAATGCTACAGGAATTAAAATGAGAGAAGTATTTGGTCTGATCCCCATTAATCTGATTAAAATGTCTTAGGCCGAGAGTGGCCAGAAAGGAACAAGTTGCTATGGTCTTCATTTTTGTCACGCAGAAGCTTCACAAAATCTTGCCATTCTTCACCAGAGTTTAAACTCCTTTTATGAAATCTTTCCTACTGTCTCAATATCTGTTGTATGTTCCTTACCAAAGCTGAAAAGTCATTTCGTTGGTAAATGAATATTCTTCCCACTCCCCACAGATATGAGATAGGAAAACTGCTGTATGGCCTGAATTTATTTTTAGCTCCTTGCATAAATACATTATTCTCAAAAGGGATGGCACATAACTCTGACCTCTTAAGCACTTATCTTTTCTATTCCTCAAAATAAACTAATGCCAGATATTGGTGAATATCAAGCAAAGTTCCACCAAATCACCTCTCATTTTAACATTTACTTTCGGAAATAGTATAGAGAGGAACAATTATCTGTATTGTTTTGCTCTTGAGGAAGCTATTTTATCCAGTGACTCTGGATATGACCAGTTGGTCACTTTATCTGTTGGCTGTGACAATTCTTGTGTTTCTGTTGAGCTCATGAGCAAAGCAAGCATCTCAACATTCATCAGAAAACACAAACAAATGGACACACCCAACCGGGCAAAACAGAAGCATGGAGAAATAAGGTCCAAAATCAGAACGAAGGATCATGAAAATGAGAACCACCATGGTGAAGTATCTTACCACTGAGTGTGGAAAGCCAACAACATACATAAACACACTGCAGGATTTAGACTCTGTAGCCACTCCAAAGATTTGACTGATTAGGAGCATACAGTTTGTGAGGGTGAATTTCTCCTGCTGTTGCTTTCAGCCACATTACAATCGAATCACCGAGAAACTGACAATACGTGTGTCACAACCCATCCCAAGAAAGCAATCAAAGCATATTTACCCACTAAACTAATTCCAACTGTGGGTGAGAGATTTGTTCTGGAAGGTGTATGGTAATATCTAATTTAAAAGAACATTAAAATAATTGGATACGTGCACTTTTGTTCTGTTCTTACAGGCATTCTTGTCACAGCACTTCTCCATATATGAGTTTCTCCTCAAAGAATTCTCACCCAAAGATGGGGGAGTTCTGGAAACTGAAGATATCTGGGGTAGGGAGGGGACTTGTTTAGTGAAGACTGTATATATGACTTTATCATGTGTACCTTTAGTTCACATTGTTTTCTAGTTGATTATAATGAGTTACAGGTACCCAAACCAATTTTAAGGCACAGGTCTACATTTCCAAAGTATCTCCTCAAGATCTTCGACTACAATTGTCATAGTCTTTAGGGATGATGAAGTTTAATGTGATCCATCATCAAGACACAAGGATGGGGAAGATTGTGATAGACAAGTATCACAAACAAACAGGGATGAACCTTCCAAGCTTGCAGGAATAGTTTTAAAAGTCACTTGGAACAAGATGTGGTCACATAGCTGACCTTGGAGAGGCTAAACAGAAAGGATGGGTGGAAAAGCAATTGTGTTAAACATGGGAAATGGACTGATTCTTCCCTATTTCACGAGAGTACAAGAAAGGGGATGGGAAAAGAAAAAGTCAAAATTCTCATTCTCTCACCCTCACTCTCTCAACAAAGGTTGGATGCAGTCAGACTTCTCAAAAGACTGACACATAGGCACATGGCTGGCAACTGGCAAGTATTATCACTCCCTTGCTTCACTTCCATCTCTGACCTCTCAAGGAGGAGAAGCTGAGCTCTCTACCCGGGGTTCCTTTCCTCAATGTGACATCTTGGGGCTTCTGGAATTGCTTTTCAGTTGATCCTTTCCTGCGGCCAATTTTCAGGACCAGAAGGGGAGAACTTGCATCCAGAAGGATAAGGAAGGGATAATATGGGAGAGGAAGAGGGGAAGTCCATATTTCACATACCCCAAGCAGGATCCTCTAAACCACAGGTGAGAATATCCACAGTGTAGTCCTTCATATGGCATTAGATCCCCTCTGGACATTTATAGAGCAGATGGGGCTGGTGGAATTTGGTTCCCAGAAGCTTCCCACAGGCACCTTAAACCCAAAGGAGCATGGATCTTTCTTGGTTTTATGGGACAGATGGGGAGATATGGTTTTCCCAAATCCTGGCTCTGGGATGGAAGAGAATTAGTCAGCACACCTGCATGCACACTTAAACTCACACACAAATGCAAATGTATTTTTAGATCCCCAAGTGATTGTGGAGGCTGTATAAACTACACTTCTAGAAGTGGTGGGATTCAATTTGTTTTACTACCGGTTCTGTGGGCGTGGCTTGGTGAGCATGGTGTGGCTTGGTGGGCATGGGGTGGCTTGGTGGACATAGCAGGGGAAGGATATGCTGCAAAATCTCCATTCCCACCCCACTCCTGGGGGAAGACTACCACCGATCCCCAAACTACTCAAAATTTTTCCAAAACTGGTCAGAACCTGCTGAATACCATCTCTGACTTCTAGTATTTTTGTTTCAGCAGAGTGGCTTCTATAATAAAGCTCAGACCAATTTTATAAAGCCAGAAAGCAGTATTGAAGTGTCCAAGAGAGAAATTTTCATGACGTTTTCCCTATAAATCCATGTTTGTACACTCTTAGTAGACATCACAATGCAAATGGGGGAGAACTTCAGCACTCAGCCAAAAGTAGTTGTGCACTTTGTGCAAAATCAAGAAACTAAGCTAATCTAGTTAGCTGCCTGCAGAGTCAATAGTTCAGAAAAATAACCTGTTCCGTCAGCCAGAAAGAATACAATAACCCACAGCTATTTTCCAAAGGATGCCCTCCCTGTCTGAATCAAACGTTCCTGTTCTCAGTGCCTCTCCACCACTTCCACAGCCTGGATGGAACATTCTACGTGTCTTTGTAGCATCCAGATCCTTCCCCAGAGTCCATGAGTGGCAGAGCAGAACAAGGCCACTTTGGGAAGGAGGCACCTCTAGAACATCAATTGACCGAAGGCTTAACTAAAGTGTAAGCCTCTGCAAATGTGTAGAGATGACTCTCCAATTGCTGGGCTTCTCAATACTAACCCATCAAAAGGCATTAAGTTATAATCCACCCAATCCCTATTTAAGAAAAGTCAGAAGTGGTAAAAACAGAGAATGCAGATATGCTGATGTCCACAACAGAGAGGAAAACTGCAATATAAACACTTCAGCTGGATAAACACAAAACTGATCCAGCTTTGGCAGCAACCTTGCACACAAAATTCTCTCCACAGCAAGCTGAAATGCAAGCTGAAATCTGCAAAAATTTCCTTCAATGTGCACAGAACAACAATTCATCCACCCTTTTAAAAAATATTGCATAATTTAGTCCTGGGGACTGAGAACTGATCTCATAGCCCAAATGCTCCCTACTGGCCCTTGAATATTTTTGTAAGAATTATTGTGACAACTTCACTAAGCATTGCTCATGTCTTTGCATCAAAAGCACCAAATGCTGCCTTCTTATTTACCAAAAAGAGAAAGGAAGATGGAGAAAGATGAAGATTCTCAACAGCTGAACACTGTACTTTAGCACCATGTATTCTGATTTGCAATTGCAATTTGGGTGACTAAACCCATGTTACATAATTCATGACATCCTGATGAGTAGGACATCATGACAGCTTCCGTCAGATGTCAATGCTTGGTGTTGTTCCTTGTGTAGAATTATGGCATTCTTGCCCAAAAGTTGTGAGGCAGGCAGTGAGTGATACCAAGATTCCTGAATTGGCCCTTTCACAAGATTACTGAATCTTGGAAAAATCTCCCTGATCCCATACAAATCTCATGAGATTTCAATGCCAGAAGGGCAAAAATCTCACAAGAGACTTGTCATTTTGTGGTTCTTGGTAAGATTGCTGGAATATCTCAGGCTTGTATCTCAGGAGGTTGTGCAATTACTTTTGAAGGGCTAATTGAACTGGGATTTCATAATTGTGAGATTTTGCCCTTCAAGAATTCGTAATTTTGAACGTATCAACAAAGCTCAGCTGCATACACACACATAGGCTTCCCTCTGGGAAACGCAGATCAAATCTTGCTGACTTCTTTGCCCTTCCAATGTTTTGAGCACCGTTGTTCAAATGATGGTGGCCAGATCGTTTGGATAGCAAGTATGTTTCAGCAGAGCTTTGGGATTCCCAAGCCATCTTCTTGAAATTGCATAGGGCTGCTGCTTCCCTTTAACTCAGCAGCAGGCAAATGTCCAGGTGAAAACAGATTCTGGAAATAGGAGAGAATTCACAGGGAAGAGCCTGTCCTCCATCCAGTTACTCCTTCCTTGTGCAGTCTCATACCTGCTCCATGACCTTTCTGCTATGCTCACCTGAGCATTATCACCTTAAGGAAGCGCAAGAGCAAATCACTGGGCAGAAAGAGCCAGGCGTTCTCTTTCCTGACATCAGGAAGTTTTACTGGCTTCAGATGGTTTTGGAGACGTCGTGTTTGCTGATGAGAACCTCCAGGAGGCGGAGTTTAGCCTTGATATGCTTGTATTCCAAATATTCCTCTGACATGGAGATCCGATCTTCCTTCTGGGGACTCCTGCAAAACAACAAGATTGGCATTCAAACCTCAGCAAGAAAGTATCAAGGTGTCAGATCCGTGTATCTGCCATTCTTCAATGGAAGAAGGGGGGGGGAGTTGGTACAAGTAATCCTTTTTGATGTAACCTGAATATATTAAATCTTATACTGATTCTGCATAATTTGCACATGATATACAACTGGAGGACTGGAGTCAGAAGTCTAGAAACTTGTCACCTCTTGAAAAGATAACAATATGAGAAGGGGCCATAAAAATTCCAGCTCTGGAAGATACCCCTAGGAACTCTCCAAAGATATGTTCCCAGAGAAGGGGAGGGGGGAATTAACATGTTGGTTCTTTGTTTGACTAAATCCACATCTAAATAAGGGGAGGGATTCGAACTCCCTTTATCTATGACTATATGCCTGGAAATATCTTAGACTCAGCCTTGACTAGTGCTGGGATTCACTCCCTTTTCAATAAAGGATTCCTTTTGAAATATCTAGTTTTAAGAAGTTCATTCTTTTCGGTTGAAGGGGAAAAGTCCATTGCTTACACAAGGATTCACAATGTCCTTCTGGTCAGAAGTGTTAGGGATAGCATTGTTTACCCTAACTGGTTTAGGTAAAATAATAAATATGTTATCATGGTTTATTAGTTAAAGTGTCTGCAACTTTAACTGTAGGAATGTAATTAAGGGAGTGGTTGTAAAAGCACCATAAAAGAAGCAAGGTACCGCAGCTTGCTCTCTCTGGCTTAATGATCCTTAATTACTGGATGGATTCAAGACTCTCCCTACTGGAACGGGAGAGAGAAAGGACTGATTTATTTGTAAGTGAACTGACATTGGATATTCTACACAGACTTTGCTAATTGAATATCCTTGAAAGGACAGACTAAAACGATACATGACTAATGGACTGTTATTTTGACTATGCTATAAACTCTAAATGGAATAAACTATATTTTTGATAGCACAAGCATATCTGTTATTTTTACTGTATGTTAACAAACATACAAGCTTATCTCACTCATTTATCTGTGTGCCTATCTGACTAACGCTGCACATTCTGTTTAGCTTGTCTCCTTAACCCTCATTGGGGAACACAGGCTTAACAAGAAGACTGAGTTTTCTGTCAGTTCTGTGTATCTGCCATTCTTCGGTGGAAGAAAGAAGGGGGGGTTTGGATGTGATACATTAAATTCTTTGCCTCTCTATGTATCCTAAATATCCTATTTCTTACATTGTCTTTTGTATAAATTTTTACATGATTTACAATTGTTGCCTGGTGCCCCAGATGCCTGGAAAATTCTCACCTCTTGTGGGAGATGCAAGGGGAGAAGGGGCCATGTGGATTGAAGCACCAGGAAGATAGCTCTGGGAAACTTTCCTTATCTGCTTTCTCAGAGATGCTGGTATAAAAACATCTTCACACCTGCGGATTGATGGAATCCACATCGGACTGTTGGGAGAGGTTCCTAATTCCCTTTACCCTAGTTGCATGCCCTGAAGGACCTCAGATCCTGCTTTGAATTTTGACCTGCTTGTACCTCCCTTCAATAAAAAGATTCCTTTTGAAATTCAAAGTTTTCAAGAGTCTATATTTATTTTTTGAAGAGCGGAGAGGCTGATCCTTACATTTTCATTACTTCATTACTTTAGCCAGAGGAGTCAAGAAAGGGCAGGTGAGTGGGCAAAATCCAAATTGGAGCCACTCCTCCAGGCCCAGGAGATTTAGATGTTGATTTGCAAAAGTTAGTCCCAAGAGATTGAAAGGCTAAAGATATCCTGATGGCAGAGACACCCAGTGGGTACTTTCTCTTTTATTATGATAGGGTTTCTGGGATCTTCTTTCCTTTCTCTTGACTGGCAGCAAGTATTCATTGCTAATAAAGACTGCAGATCCCCCTGAGAGCTCAATTGAATGTCAGCTGGACTCACAAAGGGGACAATTCCTGGCCACATCTCTATTTCCTGCTGTCCCCGGGGTGAGGTGGGGAGGTATCATCTTCAGAACAGGGAAGGGGGAAACAAGTAATGGGAGCCGTTGTTGCACTAATAATATCCTCAAAGCTGACAATTCTTGTGAATTTCTCTCCCATCAGAGATGATGGTGAGAAAATAAGTTATGTCTTTGAGAACTGATGCCCCATGTGGTGCACCAAATGAAAATAATTGCTTTAGGAGTAAGAAACAGGGTCGCCCATGCTTTGCAAAAGAGCTACCTCTTCTAGCCATAAATGTGATGCACCTACTTGATATGGTCCTTTCTAGACAATATATTTGGCAAGAGGGTCCTTTCTTACTGTTCAGGAATCAAAATGCTTGGAATCGAATATGAATACTTTTCTTGGTTATCATAAGGCTGTAAAATACCACCAAGTCAATGCAATGATGCCTCCAACCAACCCATTAAAAACTTTCTGTGGTGAACCATTATTTTGGGGAGGTTTACAATAGCTTGAATCAGGATCTGATCATTCATGGTGTTGAGATTCAACATGCATACAACTGTCTTACCTTCCTGTTTGTCTAAAGAACTCTTCCTCAAATTCCCGTAATACTTTCCTTATCCTTTTCTTGTCAGCTCTAGTTTCTCGGAGATGTTCCAGTAGCACAGGCCTACAAAAGAAGAACGGGACTTTTAAGATCTGAAGGACTGAAAAACTCCTAAGAGCTGAAAGATGGCTGAGCAAATTGGGCTCCCAAATAAGCATGCAGCATGCAGGCTGTCACCTGGAGGCTCCCCTTGAGATGGAGGCACCCAACTGCTTATCAGAAAATTTTGCCTATTTAGTTCCTAGTGAGTTCAAAACCATGTAATACAATGAGTAGCGTGTTTATGATTACTTGGTAATAATAGATTTTAGCACTTAGCAATAGCACTTAGACTTATATACCACTGTACAGCCTCTAAGCAATTTATAGAGCCAGCCTATTGTCCCCCAACAACCTGGGTCCTCATTTTACCAACCTCAGAAGGATGGAAGTCTGAGTCAACCTTGAGCCTGGTGAGATTTGAACTGCCAAATTTTAGGCAAACAGCAGTCAGCAGAAGTAGCCTGCAGTACTGCACTTTAACCGGAAGGGAGGGAGGGAAGAAGGAAGGAAGGAAGGAAGGAAGGAAGGAAGGAAGGAAGGAAGGAAGGAA
Source organism: Hydrophis major (assembly GCA_033807585.1). NCBI lineage: Eukaryota > Metazoa > Chordata > Lepidosauria > Squamata > Elapidae > Hydrophis > Hydrophis major. Next base: position 115,124,870 of record CM066331.1, read on the forward strand.
GGAAGGAAGGAAGGAAGGAAGGAAGGAAGGAAGGAAGGAAGGAAGGAAAGAAAACAGCAATAGCGCTTAGACTTATTTTCCGCTTTATAGTGCTTTACAGCCCTCTCTAAGTGGTTTACAGTGTCAGCCTCTTGCCCCCAACAATCTGGGTCCTCATTTTACCCACCTCAGAAGGATGGTCAACCTTGAGCCTGGTGAGATTCGATCTGCCAAATTGCAGGCAGATGGCAGTCAGCAGAAGGAGCCTGCAGTACTGCACTCTAACCAGTGCGCCACCATGGTTCAAGATGGATTTTTTTGTGCAGATCTGCATTGTGTCCTAATGCTCACTTTGAACACAATTGCCAAAGCGAATGATGGCACTTCTTTTCAGTACTCTTTCCAATACTTAATAAGCTTAATAAATGAATGAATGAATGTATAAATACATGAATGAATCAATGAATCAATCAATGGATGAATCAATGGATGAATCCATGAATGAATCCATGAATGATCCCTGATACCAAGAGGTGCATCATCATTTAAACCAGGAGGAGAGTTGGCACTCACATGGTGGCTTCATGTAAATTGGACATCGAGAGGGTTGGCTGTTTCATCACTTTCTTTTCATCCAGAGGTGAAACAAAGGCAGGTTCATTCTCCTCATCTGAGTGACTCATCTGTGCTTCAGGGGGCCAATGGAGAGACCCAGTGGAGCTACTCTGAGGAGGTTCTTCATCAGAATCTTCCTCCTCCTGCTTGGAACAGGGAACAAGAGTTATCAGGGTCGCTCTCTCCTTACCCACCCATCCTTCAAATGAAGAAGGCTAGAACATTCATTCCAGAGGACAAAAATTATATGAATAAACAGACTGGCTTGGTTTGTATTTAAACATTAGAAATGTTGGTTGGCCAAGGCTTTTATCATGTTAGAAGCTGCAGCAGATGCATATTCAAGGTCTTAGTGCTCATTATTGGAAGAGAAGTGTAAATAAATCACACTTTAGCACAGTGTCTAACACTTTCTGAGATGTTTGTTGTTCTCTGAGACTCTGAGACTAATTATCCTTAATGGAAATCCCAAAGATGCCTTTCCAAAGGGAATTGGACTTTGTTGGGTTTTTTCCCTTGAAAATGTTTTGCTTCTCACCCAAGAAACTTCTTCAGTTCTGTCTGTCTTTAATGGAATTCTTTCAGAAGAAAGAATAACTGAATGATGGTCCTTCTCCCTGCAAGTAACCACAATTATTTCTAAACCCCAACGGTTGCCCACAACATGTACTTTCCATAACTGTAACAATTCGACAGAGATTACTTTGATACTACAAACCAGTAATCCCAATCCAGCCCTATTTGAAAGTATGTCCAAGTAAGCCCCCTGGATTTTATTTCCTGAAGAATAAATGTACTGGCAAGACCTTTATGCATAAAACAAAAAGCTAATGCACAACTTCAAGAAAGCCTACACGAAACATCACTGGTTGTGGTGCATTTCTTCACACAATCCTCATGAGACTTACAATAGTTGTAATCAAAGAGGGCGTTGATAGAAGCTGCTTTATAATTCTGTATCTTTCATAAAGAGGCTTCATCAAACTCCTGTCTTGCTGGTTAGCCTAGGAAGAAAAAGTAAGAAGCACCAGGTTGGCTCTGAAGAGACATCTGACATTTCTTCTTAAAAGTCACAATCCATCAACAGAAGTGGATTTTTAAATTCCAACATGAGGAATGTGAGGCACAAAACACAGTGATACTTCTGTGCTGATGGGATATCATTTGTTCTATTTTTTGTTGTTTTTCTTCTAATTTTAATTATGTGAATGCAACAGTTCTGTAAAAGAAACAGTTTATCAGAACTGACTCTGTATATCCCTTGCACACTGTGGGTTTTTTTTTCCCTCCAAGAATTTAAAAAGATAAGACATATGTCTGTGATTCGTAAATACCTTGTGTTTGAGAAGCACCACTTCCAATCAGAAGTTGGACTGGTACCCCGCCATTCCTTAGCAGCAAATTGACACACTGTAATTCACATTCCCTGCCTAGTCTTTGCCTCTGGCAACTGCAAAATGTCTTATAACCAAATGTCGGTCATGCAGCATTAAGACTGGCATATCTTGGTCATTCCAAGTAAATCCCTTGCTGTCCATACATCTTAGGACATGATTCAGCACCACCTCAACATTTCAGGGGAGAATCAAGGAAGTGCTACAGGGATGGAACCTCCAGTAGGATGAATGATAGATGGATGCCAGCTTGATTTAGTTCATGGCATCTCCTAAAAACTGTTGGAAAAGATTTTGAAAAGAAAAATCCTCCTCTCTCATAGAAATTTTATATTCAGTGCACCAGCTGGGCTGTTCTAAGCAAGAAAAAAAATGCCAATCTTAAGTTAGCTGTGCACAAAATCTTGCACATTTCTGAATGTTCAGCTCAGTTCTTAACTCAAAGATGCAGCACAGATTTTAGAACGTATTTTGCAGGGAAATATACAAATATTGAGAGAAAATTCAGTAAGGGTATATTCAAATATTCAGATGAGTTTGCATTTGAAAACATCTGTATATTAAATGTAGAAATGAAGTTATCATACACCAAAGGGATGCAGACCCAAACCTGACTGGCATGTCCTTCTTGGCCAGGAGTCTCCAACCTTAACAACTTTAAGACTTGTGAACTTCAACTCCCAGAATTCCTCCTCCAGTCATGTTGGCTCAGGAATTCTGGGAGTTGACATCCACAAGACTTAAACTTGCCAAGTTTGAAGACTATCAACCCCCAACTATAATCCATCTTCCGTGGAGAACATATAAAATACACACTGAGGGTTGTCGCATTAAGACACACAAGCCCAAGTATTGATAAAGGAACAAGCTGTCCTAGAGAACCCATAAAAGGTCAAAATGGTATTGCAGAAGAACGTGGTCAATAATAAGCTAAGATTCTAGTAGACCAGAAATAGATAAGAGGGTAAGCTGGTTTAAGAAAGGAGGGAAAAAAACATGTAAGCCTTTGGCCTGTAGGTGAGACACAATTCAGAGAAGCCTTTCATGTGGTTTGCAACAGATGAAAAACTATGTCAAATTGACCTTTCCTCCTCTCTCCAACTGCTTTTTTGTTTCTGCTAATTGCACAACACTTTGGATGTCCACTCCAAAAGCTGCTCCAAGGTATAGGGGACCATGAAGCAGCACCTGCTTGCAACATCTCAAAGCCCTTCTTGTTTGCTTAGTGGAAAGAGAAGCATCTTTCTAGACCAGCAACAATACTGAGGACTTAAGTATGAATGGAAGGATGTGGATGGAAGAAAAGGACGGGAATTGTGGTCTTGGATGAACGGTTGTGAATGTATATCTCTATGGTGAAAAAGAGACAACAATCAAGGCAAGGCAAGCCAACACAGAATCTCAGACTGGCTTGTGTTCCTTCTCTTCACATCAAGTGGCAGTTTCTATTTAATCTTTGCTGACCTTGAAAGATAAGGTAAAACCTGGTTAGAACTTGGATGGAGACCACCAGAATTAATGATTAAAGCAGGAAAAATCCCAGAAGGTGACAATGGCCAAGCACTTAGATATTACGTTCAACTAAAGCTCAGGCTCGCTTTAATTTGTAGAATGAATTAATTAATTTAAATGTTTTCTAACCCTTTCATCTAACCGATCAGTGAATGTGTTGGAACTCCTGATTAGTGTGATGGGATATAACAACTGCACATTTTTTTTTTCAAACTAGCTGGCAAATAACGTACCAATATCCAGTGGTCCTGTCCTTGTGAAACACAATGTGCGTCTTCAAGAATGTGATCAGGTTGAGCAGAATGGACCACTCAATAAAACACACTTATTGTTATGTATGTAAATAGTTAAAATAAAAGCGAGCTTGGGGTAAAGTGCAGGGTTCTGGCCCTGCACTTCTGATTGGTTGTTAAGCGGCTCGATCGGATTGGTTGGGTTCAGAGAATCCGATTGGCCCTTAACGAAGGACTCTTATTGGTTTTGGAGCTAGCGTTTTACAGCTCTCTATTGGTTATTTCACATTAAGGTTGCTTATATAAGGCAGAGTTGTTGTTATTAAAGACACAAGTCACTATATAATAAAGAGCTGAAAGTTCACCAACTAAGACTGTCTCCATTCATTTCACCCATGCCTGAAATCATATCACTTATGTTTTGGGACCAAGGAAGGATGCCTTCCCTGTTGCTGCTCTCCCCCCGCCCCCTTGGAGTAGCACCCCCCTCAAGATCCTTATGGCTCTCATGAATTTCAGAAAGTGCCCCACAGTCATTTGGAGCTGGGTAGCTTCTAAACTGTGAGAGATAGATATAGGAAATAGGTAAATAAGAAGGGAGGGATAGATAGATGATCGACAGATGATAGGGATGATAGAGAGGTGATGGAGAGAAGAATAGATGATAGAGAGAAGATAGAGTTAGAGAGAGAGATGATAGAACTAGACATAGTTCAGGAATCTATGGAACATGACATGGTGGGAGGCTGCTTGAAGTATTGGACCTAATTCAAACTGATCTTGGTGTGTGGGCTGGGGAAGTTCAGAAGCCATCTCCTGATAAAAACTCTTTGTAATGGCTAACCTGAAGTTGACCTCTCTTTCTAAGAAATACTTACAGGCCGTCCATGAATACTTTCAAAATAGAGTAGGCTTTTCTGGAGACTGAGTTTTTCCAAAGCCATTTGCTTTTTTGTCATAGCCTAATTAAAAAAGAATGATTTATAAAAAAATTAACCATCAAGTGTTATCTGCTGGAAGGAAACGGCTGCACAAAATAATGTGAATGAACCCCACGTGGTTTTTAAAAGTCACAGGTGGCATTTTTTTATCGCAGAATTTGGATGATGCTTTAAAGCTGGCTGACTCAAGGTAACTTTGATCAACCACTAGGTGCCAACTGTGAAATACATCTCACTGATCTTTTTGCACAGATGTCAGTGAGCTCTGAATTTTGGTTCTACAAGCTTTCTTTTCTCCTTGAACCAAACTGGATATTTTTTGCAAGATTCCTTTAGGTTCACAGAACTAGGCCGTCTTAGAAGTGCACAGGTGCCAATTACCTTTGTCCTTTGGGTTTATTATCACAGACCCCTCCAAAAATGATCTAAACTGAAAGTAATTGTAATTGCCTACAAGATTAAATTTGAAGGTGCACATTTATGCTTCAAATGTGGGTTTTTTTATTGACTATACCAAGCGGCCCTTTTGGGTACCAGGGACTGGTTCTGTGGAGAAAGGTTTTTCCACGGACGAGAGGGGACATGGTTTAGTGTGCTGCCTGTATCCCATGGATGGGGCTTTGTTTGTTTGCACAACCCAGGTTCTGGCATGCTGCAGACCAGTGCCTCCCCACAGACTGAAGATTGGGGACCCCTGGATACCTAAAGGAGTAAAGGGAGGTTGGGGGTGACTTAAAGCAAAGTTCCCCAACCTTTCCAGCTTCGTGGACTGGCAGGGTGCATAGGGGATGGTTCCTTGTGAGTGGCTGGCATTGCTTGTGCAATTAGTGTGTGCCCGCACATGCTTGCCTGCTGCTCGCACAAGTAGGGATGCGTGTATATGTTTGCCTGCCACTTTGGCAGCCCAGTTCCAAACTGCTCACAGTCCATAGCCCAGAGGTTGGGGACCCCTGACCTAGACTACTAACTCAGTTAATGGCTTGAGGATGAAGACTTTTGCTCACTCTTTGAGCTTCAATGTCCTTTCCTGTTCCACATCACAGGCATGACCCTGATTTGAAAAGCACTGATTTGAATGCCAGTGCTGTCACAAGTCACGTAGCACCATGCCACGAATGACATACTCATCTCTTTACGCATAGCATGCCACATCATTTTGACCCCTTCATGGCTTCTACCAGAAACCAAAGAGCTTCTACCTAAACCTCAGAATCTCCAGATACAGCTTTGGACCCCAAACAGGCTACAAGATGACAATTTAAAACCCGTTATGTTGCTGTAGTGAAATATCACAATTGCACATTAGTACCAGGTGGCAATAATACACATTTGTACCCTAGTGCCCACTAACATACAGTTTTCTTGCACAGATGTTTGTAGCAAGTAATTTGTGCCTCTTTGATTTTTCGCTCATGTGAAGCTCATGCCCGTGCATGCACGCGCACACACACACACACACACACACACACACAGGGTCTTCAAGTCAGTATGGAAGGAAGCTCATGGAGGCAATAGGACATGACAGAAGCCATCAGGCACATGTCAAGCAAGTCATCAAGTCAACCAGCAAGCCTAGATGTTGTGCAAGAACTGGGTACCTTGATGTTCTCAGGGAGACCGAGCTGCTGTCGCTTCTCTTTCAGTTGCTTCTTCACCATTTCCATGGTTTCCTCCACCAAAGGACTGGTGGGAGAATCTGCTGGATCCAGCCTCGCGGCCTCTTTGGAGCTCTCCTGTTGAAAGTTCCTTTGGCTTCGTTTGATGGGAAAGTTCTGTTCTTCTGACATTTTGAGTTTCAGCTCTGTGAGAAAAAGTCCACACAATACCTCTAAGTGAATGAACACCTGCAGCCTACAGCTTCTCATGGCACCCTTTCATGGATGTAGAGATCCGAGACACTTCATGACCCACAGAATCAAAAGTGGTTCAGATGTGGTGCCAAGTTTAAAAAAAAAACTGCTTGTTTGGGATGCTCTCAAGAACAGAGCGGAGACAAGTTATGGTCTTTCGTGAACTCTTGTCTCTTGTTCGTGTCAACTTGTTCCTACGTAACACAACCTCGGGAAAATAAGGCAAGAAGATTAGGAATGCTTGGAAAAATTTATTGATGGTATTTATACCTATAAAATTACAAAGCACATGCTCCTCATCTATTGGTATCTATCTAAGCCAATTTTGCATGGCTGCCAGTCGCTCAATTCCATTTTCTCTGTAATCCTGCTGGAGTTGGAGGCCACCTCATATAGGGTTGGAAAAGTCTAATCTAAAGTCTAGACTTTAGAGCACTGCACACCAGAACAACTAGACACAAGGACAGTTTTTTCCTGAAAGAACTCTGCTAAACAAATAATTTCCTCAACACTATTCAACTATTTACTAAGCCTGCACTACTATTGCTATTAATCTTCTCATCACTCCTTATTACCCATCTCCTCCCACTTGTGACTGTATGACTGTAACTTTGTCACTTGTATCCTTACGATTTATATTGACTGTTTCCTAGTATGATTTGATTGCTTATTGTACCCTGTGACTATCATTAAGTGTTGTAACTGATGATACTTGACTCTTGATGAATGTATCTTTTCTTTTATGTACACTGAGAGCATTTGCACCAAAGACAAATTCCTGTGTGTCCAACCCCACTTGACCAATAAAGAATTCTATTCAATTCTATTTCCCATTGTCCCTTTCTTTCTCCACACAATATGGAGGACCAGGGGAAGATGAGCTTGCTTAACCCTTATTCAGTTTCAGACAACATCAGATCTCAAGGTTCAAGTCCATTAACCTAATCGAATGCATCATTTCATAGAGGGCAGTGAAGGTTTTCCACATCTCAACCATGGTCCATATTTGGGCAACATGATCATGCTGTCTACCTAATGGTTTACAATATATGTGAACAGGTCCAATACCTTGGATCCTGTCTTTTTGTATTTGAACAATGTGGGATTCTTGTCTTTTTGTATTTGAACAATGCTGATAAAGTACAGAGAAGGCAGAAGAAAACTGTCCCAAACCAGATGGACACCAGTATTAGCCCCTCTTCTATCTCTTTATATTTTGATTTTATGATCTTCAATGAAGATTATGAACCTCGGTGGTGCAGTGGTTAGAGTGCAGTACTGCAGGCCAGTTCTGCTGACTGCCAGTTTCCTGTGATTTGGCAGTTCAAATCTCACCAGGCTCAAGGTTGACTCAGCCTTCCATCCTTCCGAGGTGGGTAAAATAAGGATCAAGATTGTTGGGGGCAAGAGGCTGACTCTGTAAAGTGCTTACAGAGGGCTGTCAAGCACTGTGAAGCGGTATATAAGTCTAAGTGCTATTGCTATTCAAGTTCCCTTTTAACTCTATGATCAGATAAGCCCAACTCAATATGGACCATTACAAGTCATGCAAGGCAACCATAAAGAGAACATACAGAAGTCCCCTTACACCAGAGGTCTCCAAACTTGGCATCTTTAAGCAGTGGTGGGATTCAAAATTTTTTACTATCAGTTCTTTGGGTGTAGCTTGGTGGGTGTGGCAGGGGAAGGATACTGCACAATCTCCATTCCCTCCATACCTCACTAACCTGCTTTCCAGTTCCGTTCTCCTATGCAGGGCAACCAAAGAAGCCCCAGCCGATCAGCTGGGACTCGGAAGGTGGAGAATAAATGGGGGAGGAGCCAGTCAGAGCTGGTATTTGCCAGTTCTCCAAACTACTCAAAATTTCTGCTATCGGTTCTCCAGAACTGGTCAGAACCTGCTGAATAGCACCTCTGGCACAGAGTACTGAATAAGCCAGGTGAATCCCCTGGGAGTCAGGTGCTTCAGAAGATTGTGAGAAAGAAAGGAAAATAAGAAGTCAAGGAACAAAGGGCACTGGGTTGTTGCAAAGGTGAACAAAAATACCACCTCTGCCTTTAAGACTTGTGAACCTCAACTACCAGAATTTTCCAGCCAGCATAGCATTTATGGTGGAGTTTGGAGGAGAGAAAGAAAGACTTCCACTGCTTCTGCTGCTTTCCTTGCATGAAGCCAAAAGTCTCTCTCTCTCTCTCTCTCTCCCCCTGAGAACAGAGCTGGAGACAGTATTCTGCAATCCCAAATAAAGAATGATCGATCGATAGGAAAAATAGGGTGGGGAATTTTCCTGCAGACTTTTGGGGGGATTTTCCCAGGGTCTCTGGTCCACAGGATTTAAAATTATGAGTGTGGTGGTCCCTGAGGTCCAAAAGGTTGGTAACCCCTGATCTAGTCCAGCCCCCCCCCCCCCCAAGCAGGAGACCCTATACCATTTCTGACAAATGGCCGTCCAATCTCTCCTTGAAAGTGATTGCGCTCCCACAGCCTCCAAGGGTTTTGTTTTGTTTTATAAAATGTTGGTGTGGAGCAAACAGAAAGGAAGTACACATCAAGACTACAGAAGGCAAGGAAGTGATTATTCCTGCCTGAATGCTATTTTAGTGGCCCTTCCCCCACCCACTCCTCCTTCTCTCAGTGCCCTCGGCAGGGTAGAGCCAATTTAGCAACTCAGCTTCCAGCTTTGCTCATTAATTCTCTCCCTCGCACTTATCTGTTTTGCACAGGCCTTTGTAATCAAATGGAAGTGGTAATCGTATGGATCAGATTACTCGGCTTTTTAAGACTTAAAAAGATGTCATTAAAAAGTCACACTCCTGGTGCATGGTTTCTTGAGGAACATGTTTGATCTCCGAGGGCCTCCAGCGCATGCTATCACGAAAATGTCTGACACTTGGGACATATGGAATCGGGAAATAATAGTTTCTAAAGACAGCTTGATATCCTCAACATTGCTGGGTTTGCACCAAACCAGATCTTGTTGGTTACATCTCCAAGAAAGTGGATTCATTCTTCGCTCTCTATAGGAAACCTGTACATCAGGGAGAAAAGATAGTATTTTCCAGGAATCCTTTAGAGTGAATTAACTTTTGTGTCAGAGGCTGTCATGCCCCTGGTGGAGACTGACTCCAAGGGAGAGGAGAAACAGCCAACAGGGAGTGGGAGTGTGGCTCCGAGGTTGTGAAGGAGGCTGGGGAAGGGCAGAGGCCAGCTGGGCAGTCAGAGGAGGACCCAGGACCATCCCATATCCATCCTAGGGCACACAGGGAGGAAAGGATAAGGGAGAGACATGGTCTACTTGGGAGGAAAGGGCTTTGATCTTGTAAGTAAAGGAATAAAGTAAGTAAAGTAAAGGAATAATCTGTTTTCTGTGACTGTGTTTGTTATGTATTCCACCCTGGGTCATCACAGAGGTGGTATTCAGCAGATTCTGATCGGTTCTGGAGAACCAGTAGCGGAAAGTTTTGAATAGTTCAGAGAACTGGCAGATACCGCCTCTGACTGGCCCTGCCCCCATTTATACTCTGCCTCCCCTTGAGTCCCAGCTGATTGGCTGGGTCTCCTTTGGTTGCCCTGCACAGGAGAATGGAGCTGGTTAGTGGGGTGGGGAGGGAATGGGATTTTGCAGTAATCTTCCCCCAGGAGTGGGGTGGGAATGGAGATTTTGCAATATCCTTCCCCTGCCATGCCCACCAAGCCACACCAGGCCCACCAAGCCACGCCCACATAATCAGTAGCAAAAAATTATTGAATCCCACCACTGATTTGTGTGCACGGGAAGAGAAGGGTTCCTGAGAAACCCTTCATATAGGATTTCAGGATTTCTGCCCTGGTAAGAGTTGAACTGGCTTTTCTTCCAATATGGGGGATGAGGTAGAGAACGCAAGTGCCCCTGGATATGAGTCTGTCCCTTTTCTCCCCATCCATTAGGCTGAATAGCAAACACTGCAGCTTCGGGTACTCTGAGAAACAGGCTAGACATAGTGACAGTGTGTACCTTTTAGCTGTTTACGACTTTTGGCTAAGTCATTCATCCATTTCATTACTTCGGGATTTGATATCTTGTCAGCATGGGAAGGCTGCACAGACAAGGGAAGAAAAAGACAACTATTCAGAAAGTGGATTGTGAAGCCTAGAGGATGAGATAGAACAGACGATACAACAAATAGAAGCAGGAAAAAAAGGAGATTATAGCGCTGGGTGAAATGAAGTTGGGAGAATATATATTAGGAGGTAGAAAAATGGAATTGAATTATCGAAAGATATCTCTGGAAAAAAAATACAGAGGATTTGGCAGATTTTTGGGTGGAGTGGCAGCAAAAAATAGTGGGGATGGAATGATGGTTGGGTTGAATATAAAAAATGTAAATAAGGACCCAAGTGAGGAGTATGGGAGGCGAGTCAAAAAGAGAAGAAGTGAAACTTCCAAAAGGATGAGAACTGATGGATAGGAAGGGTTTTTCTTAAAAAAAAAAAAAAAACAAGATTGGCTGTACTAAAAATTAGAATAGATTAAAAAATTAGAAATGGGGGAATATTGTTATACATATTTTTATATAACACGTTTAAAGTGAATGTTAGAGCTTAAGATCAGATTTTGAAAAAAAAAAGATGTGATCAAGTATGCTCAAAAATAATGCTATTACTATTAGAAGGACGTGGCAAATATTGAATAATTGAAAAATGAAGGATTATGTGCTGATACAGATATGTATAATAACATTGGATCACATAAGTCTGATTAATGTAGTAATTTTCATTTGTATCAATATTACTTTTGTATCAAAATGAATGACGTTCAGACGCCACACTGTCCATGAAATATTGATATATGTTTAAAAATTAAAAAAACTTGACCAAAAAAAAAGAAAGTGGATTGTAATGTTACTCTTATCTACACCAATATTGAAATCACACGTAAACCTGCCAAGATACAGTTTGTTATTATTAGCCTAGATCAGGGGTCTCCAACCTTGGCAACTTTAAGACTTGTGGGCTTCAACTCCCAGAATTTGCTGGCTGAGGAATTCTGGGAGTTAAAGTCCACAAGTCTTCAAGTGACCAAGGTTGGAGGCCGCTGATCTAGGTCAGTAGTTGCCAACCAATAAGCTGGGGACTACTGGTGGTCCGCGAGAAAATTTTGGTGGTCCACAGAGAAATGTCACCCCCAAAGCAATTAATCCAGGCTGTGTGGGAACACAAGGCTGTGTTGCCCACATGGCCTGTGGGAACACAAGGCTTGTGTCACTTGCATTGCAAACAACACAAAGTGGTGAGGGGAGAGGGGAAAGGGTGGAGGAGGGGGACTTACCCCACTCACTCCACTTGCCTTACCTGGCCACTGGGCTGCTTTTTTCTTCTTCTGCTTTTGGCTACACATAAGGAAAGCAGCAAAAGTCTTTCTTTCTCTCCCCCAAACTCCACCAGAAATGAGTCTTTGGGACTCTGCAAGGCTTCCTGCTCCAAGAGCCTGCGCTGGTGTGATAAGTCTCACTAAGACTCATTTCTGGCAGAGTTTGGGGGAGAGAAAGAAAGACTTCTGCTGCTTTCCTTGCATGAAGCCAAAAGTCTTTCTCTCTCTCCCCTCACCCCCAAGAATGGAGCTGGAGACGGTATCCTGCGATCCCAAATAAAAAACGATCAATCGGTAGGAAAATGAGGTGAGGAATTTTCCTGCAGACTTTTCTGGGGATTTTCCCAGGGTCTCTGGTCTGCGGGATTTAAAAATATGGGTTTGGTGGTCCCTGAGGTTCAAAAGGTTGGCAACCCCTGGTCTAGATCACCTCACCACTTCTGAACCTGTGGTCCATCTATTTATTCTAAGGGTTGAAAAAAGGCTGGGTGAAGACCCATTTCTTTGCCAAGAGCTATAATCCTCTGCAAGGCCTATTAAGGAGGCCTGGCTTGCTGCTGATAGGATCAAAGAGAAACATGTTTTCATCTCTATTATACCTCTTTCTTTCTTTCTTTCTTTCTTTCTTTCTTTCTTTCTTTCTTTCTTTCTTTCTTTCTTTCTTTCTTTCTTTCTTTCCTCTCTCACCTGCATTTATTTATTGATCAAATCAATGTATCTGCCCATCTCATAGCATGGGCAGTTCCTATAGGAGTCCCTGTATATCACCCTAAAACCATAGAATCCTAGGGCTGGAAGGGATCTTTGAGGTCTTCTAGTCCCTTGCCCAAGGCAGGAGTCCTTATTCCATTCCAGACAAATGCTTGTCCAATCTTTTCTTGAAAACCTCCAAGAAGCTACAGCTAATCCTCGACTTACAACCTGGCATGGTGTGACCTTGTTCACAGCCAGGAGTGAGACCAATCTCAGCAGCCTTTAAGCAGCATCAACGCTAAAAGTATTTTTCTTCCTTGATTAAATATACTACACTAAGCATAAGTATGAACAGTTTTGTTTGTTTTCCCAAGCCCTGTTCAAAAACATTTAGTCTTACTTTACCAGATGGGATGGGTATACCAGTCAGGATGTACTTTTCCCTTTGGTCCTGTGTAATGACTGAAAACTAATTACAAGGGGATTTTGCCAGTCTCCATAGTAAGAAGATAATATGTTATTTCCTATTTTTGCTGGTAGCTGGTAGCTGGTTGTTGCTGAGTGCTTTGTTTTGTGTGGTTAAGATATGCAGATAACCCAGTCTTAGGCATTTATGACATCATTGCTTAGCTAGCTAAGCCTTCCTAAGGTCACCTTGTTTACCATAAGTTAGTCATAGCCTCTCTCTGGTCTCCCAGAGCTGACACACAAGCATGAGTCACATCTCCCACAGTAGGTACTCGGATAATCCAAAATTCATTTCTTTTAGCACTTGAGAACATCAAGAATGACTGAAGCCACCCTGCACTCCCTGGGACCCACCAAGCCCAGGTCTTCTCCTTCTTGCTGCAGCCCCTTAGTCCTTCACCATCTCCGTGAGGGATCTGGCTGCTCCTTTCACTTCCTTACCCGGTAATTCTTCTCCTCCTCAAACTTCTCTTCGTATTTCCTTATCCTCCTCTTCAGGTTTTGCAGGTGCTTTGTGAGTTGTACCACGGTCTGGGGCACTTTGCTGTCCTCGCAGCTGCCTCTGGAAGAACTTCTTGGCCTGGGACATTCAAAATTTATATTTTAAAAAAGGTCCATTTAGGGTACTGTTTCTACCAGATAAGGGCTCCAGATACCCTGGAGTCCTATGATGATACAGAGAGATCAGTGGTACGATTCACTCTGGGGTATTGTTTTGCCACCGGTTCGGTGGGCGTGGCTTGGTGAGCATGCTTTGCCTAATGCGTGTGCAGCTTTGCCCACACCAGCTGAGGCCTGCTGAGCACCAATCAGGACAAAGAAGAGACAAGCGCAGGGGCAGGTGGAAGAGCTAATCCTGCACTTTTCTCTTCTTTCCTCTCAACTGACCGTCGGCTTTTTTTTACAACCAGTTCAGCCAAACCAGTCTGAACTGGTAGAATACCACCACTGGGGGAGATGGAAAATAAAGAGGAAGAGAGAAGAAGACACCACAGGAGAATTGCAGAAGTGGAAACCTCTCCTGCCCTTGTTTCATTAAGAACTACATACTCTCCGGAAGCCAGCAAGGCGAGATAAATACAATCACCCAAGGAAGAATTAAGCAGCAGCTAAAGGCATAATTATGGCGGTCAGTTGGACAGGCTGGGCAGCTTCAGAGGTGGTATTCAGCCAGTTCTGACCAGTTCTGGAGAACCACTAGTGGAAAATTTTGAATATGTCAGAGAACTGGCAAATGCCACCTCTGATTGGCCCCACCAACCCCATCTCTTCTCTGCCTCCTGAGTCCCGGCTGATCGGCTGGGTCTCCTTTGGTTGCCCTGCACAGGAGAATGGAGCTGGAAAGCAGGTTAGTGGAGTGGGGAGGGAATAGGATTTTGCAGTATCCTTCCCCTGCCATGCCCACCAAGCCACACACACAGAACCCCTGAGCAACATGTGAAATGCTCAAAAGCTCCTCCACATCCAGAGGTTCTGGAGTTGTCAAATGATGGATGATGACCAGCAGAAGCTTCCTTCGGGGTGGTGATTCTGCCCAAAAGGCTGGGACACGAATGCCATGGCCTGAATTGGGCCCTGCTAATGATCTTCTTCTGGAGAATTCGGCTTCAGAGAAAATCCTGGAGTTAAACAAAGTTCTCACAAGCCTCACTGAAGCCACTTAAGAGGCCCCAGGATTTTTCTACGCTGGCCTTTGCTTTGATTTGCAAGACTGGGGAGATGCGAGTTCTAAACCTATCATCCTATTTTGCACTTTCTTTATTGCATATCATTGCATATACTTGTTTTATTGTCCCTTTGGATGCAGTTATTGAGTGCGCCTGTCTTAAAGTCTCCTCAGTAAAACAGTTTATAAATTCACAAATATACGTGTAAATATTTGGCATATTTGAACCTCGGTGGTGCAGTGGTCAGAGTGCAGTACTGCAAGCTACTTCTGCTGCAGCCAACGGCCTGCAATTTGGCAGTTGGAATCCCACCAGGCTCAAGGTTGACTCAGCTTTCCATCCTTCCAAGGTGGGTAAAATGAGGACCCAAATTGTTGGGGCCAATAGGCTGACTCTGTAAACTGCTTAGAGAGGGCTGGAAAGCACTATAAAATGGTATGTAAGTCTACGTGCTATTGCTATTGCTATATTAATTTTAAATAAACAGTTCTTTTGTAATGCATTGTTTTTGTCCCCCACATCTCATAAATAAAAATATGAAAATGTTCCTGGCACCTTCTTTTTTGTTATCGGGGGCCTCCTTGTCTGAAACTTCTAGTTCTCTGTTCTCCTTTTTCACTCTGTGCTGGTTTGCACTCCAGTGATTTAAAATAGGAGCCACAATATTAACTCGCCTTATAAGGTTATGGTAAGCACTGTCCCTAAACCAACCACCCTGAAGGAATGTTTACAGTGGAGCAGCTTATTAGTTTTACTATTATTAAAAACCTGGAGGCAATTTGCTCTCTTGAATAAACAAATTCATAACTGTTGACTGTTAGCTGAATTAAAAAAAGTTTTTGAAGCTACCAAATAAGGACCCAGGCAGTCACTTTGGAGCAGGCAGAATCCCTCCTGCAAAACTCAATGTAGTGTGAATGATGCATCTTATCAAGATTTGCAGCTGTGGGAGAAGAGGCTGCGGCCCTTCACTGTGTAGGAAGTTATCACCCAACCCTCTCCTAGAAAAATGAAATATCCTAGGAAATATTAACACGGCAGAATATTTCTCCTAAAAAGAGTAGAAACTCAGAAGCAGAAACTCAGCCCCCCCCCACCTTTGCTAATGGACCATTACTCTAGCCTAGGCCAGCCTATTTTACATAACAAAGATCTACTCCGGGTAGAGGTATAATAGAAATTGCCCAAAGCCATTTCATTACATCATCATCCAGCCAGGCTCAACCAAGCCTGGGACTCAGCACAGCCTACAGAGTTGCCCCTGCATGGCCCCATGGGAGCCTGACAACCAATCAGAATACAAGCTCAAATTCAAATCCCAACAGAGGGTATAAAACCCAGGCACTTTCAGCATCTCAGCCCTTTCTTCTTTCTTCACGCAAGCCATGTGGCACTGTCCACCATTAAACCATCTTTCCAAGCAGCCTCCATGTTTCCAGTGTCTTTTTCCTCACTTGGAACTGAACCCAGAAGGACAATTCTTCCACCAACTGAATCTGGGGCACCCCCATGGATGCCAATTTCCCAGGAAGAGGGGACCTTCTGCTTGGCCCCAAAGTGGTGCTTCCGTAAGAAGACAGTTTTGTCCTCAGAAGGAAAACAAGGTTGTTTGCGCTTGGGAAAATGGAGAAGGTCGGTGCAGCTTACATCATGAAGAGCTGAGTGCTTGGTGGAGAAGGAGCCGATTCAGGGTCTAAGTTAAACCTCTGGCTTTGGCTGAAAATAGAGCAGCGAGGAGACAATAGAGGATAATCTCCATCCGTGATATGATGCAACAGCCTGCAAATCCCTAAAGCATCCGGGTCTTCGGGCCCATTGTCAGCTTCCATCGGGCCCTCTTGGTACTCCTGAGCAGGCTCTGGAAGGTCAAAGATCAAGAGGTTTCTCAGGGCAAATTCAATATCAGCCCCATATTAAAACAGAACTCAAGGGCCACACCAAGAAGGAAACACTTCCACAACAGACTTGTGATGACCCGGGGCATGGCACAAAGGCAACACAATCACATAAGTAAGAGAAGTCCCTTTAGTTCCTCTGCCCCCAATGTCCAGGTTACCTTCGGCTGGAGAAAAAACTCTCCCAAGAACAGTTTTTAAGTGGAGGAAATTCAGTCCAAAAACAAAGTACATACAAACTGTAAATAAAAATCCACGCAAACCACGCTGCAGCAATAAACTGGACAGGGCATTGCAGACTTCAAAGGCCAACAAAACACACACAGTTAGGAAGATGCCAGGAACCCAGATAAGCCTTGACAATAAAAAAAAATAACTCATTTGCTTCCCATGAGTTGCTGCACACAATCTCCCTTTTAAAATACTGTGTTCCCAGCTGCAGCTAATGAAGGGAATCAGAGCCCTTTTCTCCCCCATAAGCCATGCAACTCACCTTGCTCCCTCCTCTGTTCCTCTTTCAGTGTCCTAGGATGAAGAGGGGGTAAGCCTTAATTTTCCTCTGAATTCCCTCTGCCTTGCTCTACCTCTCCCCTGCTCTGCACAGCCGGCCTTTGTCCTTCCCCAGTTTCTTCCCTAGCCAACGGAGGAGCCATACTCCCACTTCCTGTCAGCTGCTCAGCCTCCCCCTCCGAATCAGATTCCAACAGAGGCATGACAGACTAGAATCAAAATGTCCTCCCCCTGAAGATTAGGGCCAGCTAAGGAAAGTATAATTGATACCAGTGACAAACTGCAATTGACACAACTCTTGGAATCAGTTTGCAGATTTAAGAACGCATCTTAGTTGATTCACTTCTTGCTGCCAAATATGTACCAAGCTAAACGCTGGAAGGAGGTTTTGCCATGTTCTGGTTTTTGCAAATGGAAGGTACCATCTGGGAGGAAAAAAGGCACTAAATAAACAATAACAGTGTTTTTTCTATTTACACTATTCAAAGCAGCAGCAGATGCTATTTACTGGCTTTACATATTTTTCGGCTTAATTGTTCTCTCCTTTCTACTAATTTGTGTTGTGTACTAAGATAAACAATAGCCATTGTTATTAATGCCCTCTTATTTGAATTTCTTTTCTCCTTTCCTTTCCTCTTTCTTTTCCTCTTTCCTCTTTACCTTCCTCTTTTCTTTCCTTTCCTTCCCTTTCTTTTTCTTTCTTTCCTTCCCTTCCTTCCTTTCCCATTTTTATAACTATTAGATCTTGTGTTGTTTACACACACACACACACACCCAAATGGAGGAATTCTGTGGACGGTTGGAAAGACAGACCCGTTTCTTCTGATCCAATCAAAATATCAAACATGAATTATAAGAAAAGTGAAGCCTGTAACCATTTAACCACAATGTATAAAGCATGCAAAACAAATTGTTCACAATATAAAATTTGTACGCCAGAATGATTTATTAAACCAAATAGCTAACATTTATGAAATGTTTCATAAATTAATAAGTCTGATTAAAGAAACTGAAAGACTTAACATTCTGGCAGGCGTAACAATGCACCCGACTTTGCTTTCGTTCCCATGGTTTCTGCATTGACAGCTTCTATCATTTCTGACCATAGATCAATCAACTCTGCACAATTCACATACAAAGTTGATTTAAATTAAAAAGTAAGTAGAGTTTCTTTCTTTTACATAAATATTTTCCAGTACTTAAATGCCAAGGGGGAAAACATCCCACTAGTCAATAGCAGTCCTTAAGAATTCTGCCCAGACTTCTGTTTTTCTTTTAAAGATGTGAAGAATTGAATGATGGGTCTTTGGCACAGAAGCATGGACTCTGCTGGCACTTAATTCCTTCTGTAGTTTAATTAAGCATTGAAAGAGAACTTTGTATGCAAGAGATGCATTGAAAATCAGACTGGAAGTAATAATGTATTTACAAGAAACTGTGATATGGTCCAGATGCAAAGCTTAAAGCTCTCCCCTGGACACCAATGCCCTCAGTATTGCCACTTTGGCTCTTTAGTAGGAAAGGTAAAAAAAGAAAAAGAAAGATCTTCAGAATCACCTAGGCAGGGATTCCAGTGGGAATTAAAGCACTGGGCCAAACCCATATCCAGTGTCCAGCTTAGCCATTGACTTTTTTTATTGTTGTTACTATTGTTACTTCATCTGGCCTCAGAATTGAGCTATGGTTTGGAGAGCCTTAAATATTTCCTTTCCCAGAATTATTTTCTTGGCTGATACACTCTCTAAAAAGGAGATAGAGAAGGGCTAGTGGCAGCAGCAGGAGTAGAAATGTTTACATTGGGCCAATGCTTACCTTGGACATCCTATCGTATCCTAACGATAGGATCTCCCAAATACAAAGGAAAACAAAGGATTTGAGTGTCTTAATCATTCTATAGAAGGTTGATTTAAGAAACATATTTGCACCTCGTGTATGTATGTATTTCTCTATGTATATGTATAAGTGTTTATCTATTTGTTTAATTAAAATAAATTAATTTTTGTTAAGATGGAATCGAGCTTTTACAATATGTCCTGTTTCCTAAAGCCAGCTGCATTTATGTGACCCAAATAAAATTAGATACTATTTCCCCCTTATTATGCCCTAAACCAGGGGTGTCAAAACTCAATTTCATTGAGGGCCACATCAGGGTTGTGTTTGACCTTGAGGGGGGTCAGGGGAGGCATGGCCAGCTTGGCATCATTCGTGTCAGGGGTGCCTGTGGTGGCCAGCAAAAACGAGCTCCCAAGCTCCGTTTTTGGCTATGACGGCTTCCTGCAACCCTTTGCCAGTGAAAACGGAGCTCGGGAGGGGCGTGGTCATCCCTCCTGAGCTCCATTTTTGCTGGCAGAGGCACCATGGGACAGTCCTTTGCTATTTCCGTGTGCTAGGCACCCCATTGGCTGAATCAAGCCCACAGGCCTTGAGTTTGACACCCCTGCTCTAAGCAGTAATAGATCTTATGTTCTCAAATAATGCCTGAACTCGGTCACTTTTGGCAGATTCACCCATGTACGGCACCCCATTCAAAGGCTTCCAGGGACCTTTAATGATGAAAAGCCAAGGGCATGCATTAACCAAAGGTTTTCTTACCACGGCCACAATCTCTGTCCATGTTCATGCTCGTTGAGGCAGATGAAGAGGCTGGTTCCTCTGAAGCTACCAGCTGAGGACTGTCTTCCTGGTTTAACAAAAATGCAGAAGAAGAGAGATCAGTTGCAGAACTGCAGGACAGGTTCCATTTATTTTTGCCCTGCGGGAGATATTCCATTTTTGGAAAGGCTAAGACATAGTCTGCATTTCCCTTCAAGCACCAGAACAAAACAAGCAGTTGGTCATTCCTTTCTGTACGCAAGTCCAAGAAAGCAAGGTTAGTTATCTGCTTGTGTTCTCTCTGGCTGTCATATCCCAGGTTTCACACAGAACGTATTATTCCATCAATGTACTTTCACACAAAAATCTTGCCTTTTTCCTCTATCAAGTGAGTGTTGAGCCCCATGGAAGTGACCTTGAGGAAGCCATCCAGAAGCCATTCGGTCTACCCCACAGAACTGAACCCAGGTTTGTTTGTTAGGAATCCCTCATCCATGTTTATCATCCCTCGGAACGACGTCCGGATACTAAGGAATTCGACATAGACCGAGTGAACAGTGTCAATCATTTCTAGTGCTGGATTCATTTCTAATGCTGCATCATTTTATCTATGATGGAAATGGAGGAAGAGCTGCCTTAGAATGAATCACTGAAAAGACTGTTGCCTAACTTTTCCAATTTCCTCGAAAGCATTTCTACTTTCCTCAACAAAAATAAAGAACTAATTGGGCGCAGCTACCACAAGTGGTATTACGTTTTATGTAATGTGATTATATTCCCCCAATACAATTTTTACATAACTTCAATTAGTGTGATGAAGTTTTAAGGGGGGTGTAGCATCTTGTGCTATTTTTAGAGTCAATTCTGAATTATTTGTTGGAATAGATTTAAAAGGACGTTCTCCTTCTTCAGTAAGGAGAAAATGAGTGTGATGAGTGGATTATAATAAATCTGAAGAAGGGGATTTTAACTGCAGAGGTTTCTGGAGCTCTCAAGGGAAATCATCAAAATCTTATTCACAGGACTTTGTGTGTCTTTATTCCATAGTTCTAACTAATCAAGCATAGGAAGTCCTCAGAGTAGATGTAAGCACTCTAAGATTCTCAGAGTTTGTTTTAAGAAAAATATCAAAAGCTTCTGTAGGAGAGACCAGGCTGAGCCCAAAGGAAGGGTCAAACACATCATTAGCCTTGAGTTCCTTCACATCCACAGAGAGACCTAAGTCCAGCATACCTTGAATTCCATTAACTCTTATCTATTGCTAATTTGCCTTGACTGTTAGTAGTTCAGATTCTTGTAGAAAGCTACCATAAAATTAACTTGTACTCATTTTGGACCTGCTCTTGATTCCCAATTTCTTGCACTGCTTCCATTTTTAAGTCCAGAGACATGGGCGTGATTTGTTGATGCTCCCTTCAAAATTTCAAGAATTGTTTAACTTTCAGCAGTTATAAACCTACTTGGGAGTTTTCGTGTGGCTGTTCACAATTTGAACGAAGTCTACAAAACAAGCACATGCAAATTAACCTCTCAGTTCATGAAAAATGCAGAACTATTTTGTTTTCCTTGGCACACTCCTAAGGTTACCATAGAGCATATTGCAGATTTTCTTCTCAAGCCCTAAGTTCAAGAAGAATATTTGAAGACTTTGGAGAACAGCAAAGAAGGAGGCTTTGTCCAAAGGGAACATTTAATCTGCAGCCCTCATGATCTAAACTCATTAATCTTTGCTGTCCTGCAACAGCAAGTTTTTATCACAATAGAATTTTTATTACACATGTTTCCCACCGAACCCTGCAGATATGTTTTTAGTGAGGGTGCTATTCTATGCCCAAAAAACCAAAATAGAAGCAATTATTGTCTCCACTGAGATGTTTCCTCAACAATCTCCAGTTGGTTATTCCCTACTCAACCAAGCCAGGAAAAATCTCCTAAAAATTCTTTCTTGGAAAATGGTTTTCCATATTTATTTTGTTATTCTTATCAGCCACAAAGGCTAATACTCATCTCTTCCACTTTTGCACATCCTTTCTCCCTTCTCTAAAATTCACAAAACACTCTTAGGCATCCCATAATATCTTAGAGACTGAAAAAGTTTTTGGCATCTTCAAAAGCATTTGAATATTCAGAACAGAATGAAAATCGAATCATGGCCTTGCTAGAATCGCATGAATTATGCATCTAAATCAAGTACACATGCAGTTTATATAATACACAGATACACACCCCAAAAAGGAACCATCAATTTGGATGATCAAACCACAATACAAATGTGCCCAATTGCACAAAAGTCAAGTGCTTCAATGCCATTTTAGCAATCCCCCCCCAAAATTGAGCAGCTTAGAAAAGTGATTTTTTAATAAATTACACAGTACATACAGTATGATGTTAACAAAGAATATCATAAAATCATAAAACCCCAATAATGATAGCAACATGACTGTACCACATTCATCAGTGTTTCTGAACCTCAGCCATTTTAAGATATGTGTGCTTCAACTCCCAGAATTCACCAGCCAGCAACGCTGGCTGGTGAATTCTGGGAGTTGAAGCATACATATCTTAAAATGGCTGAGATTCAGAAACACTGACATACATCACCATCCTCTTGTGTCTTTGACAGAATCCCAGCCCAAGCAAGATCATTACTTGATGCCTGAAGACCACATGTGAGCACCGTCTTCTATTCCTTTGATTAGCTTAAAGATGCCCTCTTAGCCAAGCATCTTGGGGCTTCTGGTGGACTTACCTCCGTGAGCCTTTGCAGGTGTTCGGGGACATCGTTTGGTGAAATGAATGCACTTTGATCTGTCCTGAAAAATAGGAAGTGGAGAAGCAGAGAATCAGAGACCCTTCAGCCAACCAACATAACTGGGGCCATGAAATGAACCCATTTATGGATTTTTGCATTAACTCTTTCAAAGCAGATGTAGGAGACAGAGGGATCCACTCAAAAAAAATCTTGGAGTGGAATGTTGGGCAATAGAAAATGAATGTTATTTCCTGAACCTCTTTAATGCATCTAAAATGGTTCCCCTCGCACATATGTGCTAGTCGTACCTGGCTCTAGGGGGCGGTGCTTATCTCTGTTACAAAGCCAAAGAGGAAGCGCTGTCTGAAGACGTCTCCGTGGTCATGTGGCCGGAAGGACTAAATGCCGAAAGTGCATGGAACACTGTTCCCTTCCCACCAAAGGGGTCCCTATTTTTCCACTTGCATTTTTACATGCTTTCAAACTGCTAGGTTAGCAGAAGCTGGGACCAGTCACGGGAGCTCACTCCGTTATGCGGCGCTAGGGATTCAAACCGCCGAACTGCCGACCTTTCTGATCGGCAAGCTCAGCTTCTTTGCCTCTGAGCCACCACGTCCCAACCTTAATGCATCTACAGACCTTAAACGGTACAGGATAATAAACACCAGCACAAATAGGCTGAAAAACAGCTTCTATCCCAGGGCAGTAACTCTTGAATTCTGCTGTAAAGTACAGTGTTGGTGTGGTGTCGAGGGTTTTTGGTTCAATGTGTGGAGGTTGAAGGATGTTTGTTTGTGTTTATTTTCCTGGTCATGATGTGCACTGAAGATGGTGTTTGATTTCATCGTACGAGGTGCAATGACAATAAAATAAAATAAAACTAAACCTTAAAAGTTTATAGAAATGTGTTCACTGTAATTATTCCTTACATTATTAATCTAATCTTAATGAAGCTCTTCTGTAATGTCATATATGAAGTAAAGAATTATGTATTGTAGGGAGGTGTTAATTAAAAACAGTATGCCAATACTTTCCAAAACAAATGAACACCAGATAAACTGCACTTTGGATTAGAAACACCTCCACCAGCTAAAATTTGACCGTCTGATCTGCTTTGTGATTTCTTAATCCTCATTATCTACCCTGTGAATCATATCCAGCTTGCTTCATCAGTAAGGAGGAAAAAC
This sequence comes from Hydrophis major, assembly GCA_033807585.1. Lineage (NCBI taxonomy): Eukaryota > Metazoa > Chordata > Lepidosauria > Squamata > Elapidae > Hydrophis > Hydrophis major. Next base: position 115,148,509 of record CM066331.1, read on the forward strand.
CTTGGATGAATGAAAGGGAGGCCAGATTTAACGGGGCATGAAATCTGACACGAAACTGCACATTTCTTCTTCCTTAATTCTCACGTGATCACCCCACTCAGCTACATTTTATCCTCTCTAGCCAAGACGGGAATAGTGTCCTGAGCATTCCTGGTAGGCTAGTTTTCCAAATAGACATAGCTGAATAGACATGGACCACATGCTGCCTGGGAATTTTGGGAGCTGAAGTCCACGCATCTTCAAGTTACTAAGTATGAAAAACACTGTTTTATAAGGTAGAATAAGCAAATCCCCTTCTAAACTTCCAGTTTAGAAATTTTAAGATCTGTACTTTTGGAAAGTCTGTGTCTCTTTTCATGTTTTGCTGATATTTCTGACTTACTGTAACACTCCAAAAGCCCAGACTATCTATTCAGGTAGAAATCAAGGTTTCCACCCTCTTCTTCCCTGACATATCATTATGCCTTAACACAATTTTCAAAGAAGATTAATTTTTTTCCCCGTTTCATTCAGAGTTTTTTATACATGTATTTTTCTCTCAAACACACAGTATCTCAGGCTCCAATTGTAACAGAGAAGTCCATGGAACAAGAGCCTCTGTTTCTTTCTTTTCTAGATTTCTCTCCAATTTCATATTTCTGTGTGGAAACCTACAAAGAACATAATACATCACCTCATCTGAATATGAAATTGGAGAGAAATCTGGAAAAGAAAGGAACTGTTATGGTTCGCTGGCAGACGGTGCAGAAGGCAGCAGAATCAGACAGTGAGGAAGAACGGGAACCAGTCAGGGTGTCTGGAGAGGACTCGGACGAGGGTCTTGCATCCGATGCAGAGATGGAGCCAGGACCATCTGGGAGTTGTGTGCTGACTCTGAAGCCTTTGGAGTCTGGCAGCAGCGAGGCAGAGGATCCAGGGGAGCCTGTTCCCAGTGCGTGTGTGCACAGAGCTGCTAGAAGGCAAGAGCAGCTAAGACAAAAGGGCGACTCAGGAGTAAGGCTCAGAGGTGATTGACCCATAAGGAATAAAAGTCAGGCCAAGATGATGACATCTTTGCAGGAAGCAAAGCAGTTCAATTAGATTCCGAGTCCTTCTTGAAGCTCTGTATACTCTGGTCGTTTTTTTTTTGGTTTTTTTTGATACTTTGGTTGGGTTCTGTTATAATTACTTTGGCGACTTCTGTTTTTGGCAGCATTCCCCAGCACTGACAAGTGTGGGCTTATCTTGGGGAACTGCGTATAGTTAAATCTGTTTGGAAAATGAAAGTAATTCCCAGTATTGCATTAAAACAGGTTTTGCATTTCAAACAAGCTTGTGTTTCGGTACATTTGACGAACCTGGGTCAGAACAGAAACACAGACTCCTGTTCCATGGATTTCTCTGTTACAACTGGAGCCTGAGACACTGTGTGTGATGTGTGTGTGTGGATAGATCAATAGATAGATGATAAATAGATAGATAGATAGATAGATAGATAGATAGATAGATAGATAGATAGATAGATAGATAGATAGATAGATAGACAGACAGACAGACAGACAGACGATGAACAGAAGCAGATAGATAGATAGATAGATAGATAGATAGATAGATAGATAGATAGATAGATAGATAGATAGATAGACAGATGATAGATAGATAGATAGATAGATAGATAGATAGATAGATAGATAGAGATTAGATAGATAGGTAGGTAGGTAGGTAGGTAGGTAGGTAGGTTGGTAGGTTGGTAGGTAGATAGATAGATAGATAGATAGATAGATAGATAGATAGATAGATAGATAGATAGATAGATAAGTAGGTAGGTAGGTAGGTAGGTAGGTAGATAAGATAGGTAGATAAGATAGATAGATAGAGATTAGATAGATAGATAGATAGATAGATAGATAGATAGATAGATAGATAGATAGATAGATAGATAGATAGATAGACAAGACAGATGATAGATAGATAGACAGACAGATGATAGATAGATAGATAGATAGATAGATAGATAGATAGATAGATAGACAGACAGATGATAGATAGATAGATAGATAGATAGATAGATAGATAGACAGACAGACAGACAGACAGACAGACAGACGATGAACAGAAGCAGATAGATAGATAGATAGATAGATAGATAGATAGATAGATAGATAGATAGATAGACAGATGATAGATAGATAGATAGATAGATAGATAGATAGATAGATAGAGATTAGATAGATAGGTAGGTAGGTAGGTAGGTAGGTTGGTAGGTTGGTAGGTTGGTAGGTAGATAGATAGATAGATAGATAGATAGATAGATAGATAGATAAGTAGGTAGGTAGGTAGGTAGGTAGATAAGATAGGTAGATAAGATAGATAGATAGAGATTAGATAGATAGATAGATAGATAGATAGATAGATAGATAGATAGACAAGACAGATGATAGATAGATAGACAGACAGATGATAGATAGATAGATAGATAGATAGATAGATAGATAGATAGACAGATGGATGATAGATAGAGATTAGATAGACAGACAGACAGACAGACAGACAGAGGTGGGATTCAAATAATTTAACAACCAGTTCTTTGCCCTAATGATTTCTTCCAACAACCAGTTCACCAAACTGCTCAGAAAGTTAACAACTGGTTCTCCTGAAGTAGTGCAAACTGGCTGAATCCCACCACTCTATGTGTGTGTGTGAGTCTGTGTCTGTGTCTGTGCATACACACACACACACACACACACACCACATATAAATCAGCCCCTGTTTTTTGTCCCCAGAAGCTACCCAGACTCAAAAAGGAATACCTGGGTTGAAACTTGAGAGCTGTTTCCTGGTATCTGAGTGTTACATTCTCAGCGTATTCTGCAGCTGAGGTCGCCGTTTTCTTCTGACACTCTGAGAGCCAAGACCCTGCATTTCCCATCTCCTATTCAAAGAGGGAGGAGCAAAATAAAACTACATTCGAGTAACTGGGAGCCCGACTGATGTGGACCATCTATTTTAGGAGGGGGGGAGGGGAATGAAACAGGGAGGGGGAAGAAAAAAAAGAAGACGAAGAGGGAAGTCAAAAATTCATCTTCTCCTGCTTAGTCCAGGAAATCCTCAAATTACAACCATTCATTTAAGTGACTGTTCCAAAAAAAGTGACTTATGAACGTTTTTCATCCAACCGTTGCAAATCGTATGGTCACATGATCCAATTCAGGTGCTGGGCAACTGACTCATATTTATGACAGTGGCGGTAACCTGGGGCCCTGCGATCACCTTCTGACAAGCAAAGGCAATGCGGAAGCCGGGTTCGCTTAACAAAGGTGTGACTAATTCAACAGCTTTGGTGGTTGGCGTAAACAACTGCTGCAATAAAAATTGTGTAGCGGTTCTCAAACTCGCTTAAGGACCCTCTTGCTTAGCGACAGAAATTTTGGGCTCCCTTGATGTCATAAGTCGAGGACTGCCTGTACAAATATGAAGACAACAACGTGGTGATGGGGTGGTGGTGGGACCCCGTGTCAGTGCATTCTTACACACAACACGAGGGCTTGTTTTGTTTCTCACCATGTTCCTCAGAACCTTTGCAGTCATTAAAACAGGGATCTCCAACCTTGGCCATTTTAAGACTTGTGGACTTCAACTCCCAGAGTTCCTCAGCCAGCTGGCTGAGGAACTCTGGGAGTTGAAGTCCACATGTCTTAAAGTGTTGTGGTTCACTGGCAGCAGGTGCGCACGGCTGAGGTCTCGGAGAGCGAGGACTCAGATGAGGGGCCTGCGTGTGATGCATCAGGACCATCAGGGAGTGGAGTGCTGCCTTCGGAGATTGTGGAGGTTGGCAGCAGAGATGAAGAGGCCCCCGAGGAGCCTGTGCTAAGTGTGTGTGTGTGCAGAGCTGCTCAAAGGAAAGAGCAGCTGCAGTAGCATGGGCGACTCGGGAGTACGGCTGCAAGGTAATGGCCCCTCCCTGAGGAGATAAAAGCCAGCTGAGAAACTGGAGTTCTTTGCAGGAAGCAAAGAAGTTTTTGCACTCAAGCCTCGTGGACGTTTGGATTATCTTGGTTGGTGTTTGGAGACTCTTTGTGTTTGAAATGCTTCTTGGCAACTTTATCTACTGTTCTTGGCAGCCTTGCACAACCTTGGCAAGGCTCGTTCTTATCAGAGACAATTAGTTTGAAACAGCCTTTTAACCGTTAAGGAACAGAATTCGTAAAGAATCATTAAAAGGTTTTGCTGTTACCTCTGCTTGGTGTTTGTTTCCTTGGAACAAGGTTTGGGTCAGAACATAAAGTTGCTAAGGTTGGAGAGACCCCTGCATTAAAATATTGTTTTTCCAAATTTGCTCAGGTCTTTTTTGAAGCCATCTGCATTATCAATCAAATCAATCAAAAAAAATCTGAGGGCGGCATGACATCCTGACGTTTGGCATTTAACAGCGGGAATCGTTTTTTTCCCTCCCTCCTCTGTCTAAACTTAAGATATTTCGGTTTGCCTTGCCCACACACTTGCAAAGTATCTCTTCACAGCCCTATGGGTATCACAATTTTTTTATGACAGGAAGCTTGAAACTTTGAAGAAAGTATATGCTTCTCCCGATATTAAATTCTGGGCTTTTTCCAAGTTTTTCCCCTCAGAATGCTATTGTCAACTCATAAAACATTCCTATGCCTGTTTTAGTAGTTGCCATAAAAAGGGGGAGGGGAAGGAAATCTGGAAGAGGAGTGCAGCAGTTTGAAAGCAAAAATACATTCCAACTCTTATCGTTAAAAGATTGTAACTAAACTACCAGAGCTTTTGCCTGTGAATATATTTAATTGGAGAATGTGATTGATGACACCCAGCCTATGAACGTGGTCAATTGGAGAATTTGGTTGATGAGACACCCAGGAGGAAGGCAGGAGGGTCACTGATGACTGTAAATTATGTATGCAGGAGTTGGCTTCATACAGGGCAGTGCCAGTAGATCATCTCTAATAAGTCCTTTGAAGTTTTTCGAAGGTTGGCTCGAGAATCATGATTTAATTAGGGTGATTGCTGGATTCCTGACAGCTGTACTTCAGAAAGAGCACTCTTTGCTCCATTCACCTAGAACAGGAGTGTCAAACTTAGTTTCATTGAGGGCCGCATCAGGGTTGGGGAGGGACTGGGGAGGGCATGGCCAGGTTGACATCACTCGTGTTGGGGTTGGGGGGGGCAACTGCGGTTCTCCAAGCGCTATGCCAGTGAAAATAGGCTCCCAAGCTCCATTTTCGGTCGTGACAACCTCCTGCAGCCCTCTGCCAGCGAAAACAGAGCTTGGGGGATGCATATTTGACCATGATGGTTTCCAGCAGCCCTCTGCCAGCAAAAATGGAGCTCAGGGGGCCACACATTCCCCCCCCCCCCAGCTCTGTCTTTACTGGCAGAGGGGTGCAGGAGGCCATCACAGCCCAAAATGGAGTCTGGGAGGGCCATGCATGGTGGTGGGATTCAAATTTTTTTATTACTGACTCTGTGGGTGTGGCTTGGTGGGCATGGCAGGGGAAGGATATTGCAAAATCTCCAGTCAGAGATGGTATTTACCAGTTGAACAAAATATGCAAAATTTCCGCTACCGGTTCTCCAGAACTGGTCAGAACCTGCTGAATATCACCTCTGCCTCCCAAGCTCTGTTTTCACTGGCAGAGGCACTGCAGGCTGGTCCTTTGATGCTTCCAGGGCAGCCCTGTAGGCCAGATCTAAACACTCCATGTGTGATGACCTGGGGTGTGGCAGAAAAGCAACCAAGTCATAAAAATAGGTAAAGTCCCTTCAATACCTCAACTTGGCCCCCAATGTCCAATTATCATCAGCTGGAGAAAAAAAACTCTCCCAAGAGCAGTTTTTAAAGGGAAGAAATTCAGTCTGAATCCAAAGTACATATAAATTATAATTATAAATAAAAACCAACACAAACCATGCTGCAATAATTAACGAGACAGGGCAGGATAAGGAATTGCAGACGTCAAAAGATAACAAAACACATACAGTTGAGAGGACACCGGAACCCAGATAAGACTTGACAAAGAAAGATAATTCACACTTTGCTTCCAGCAAGGTACTGTGCACAAATACCCTTTTTAAATCCTATTGTCCCAGCTGCAGCTAATGAAGGGAATCAGAGCCCTTTTCTCCCTGTAGCCCTCGTAACTCACATTGCTCCCTTCTCCGTTCCTCCCTGCGTGCCCTAGAATGAAGAGGAGGTGGCCCTCTGAAGGCCCAGCCTGACTGTGCCCTTCCCCAGTTTCTTCCACAGCCACTGGAGCCAAACTTCAACTCCCTGTCAGCTGTTCAATCTCAGATTCCCTGTTGGAATCAGATTCCAACAGGGGCATGACACTGTGGTCCGATTGAGTTTGACACCTCTGACCTACAACTTCTTAACATCAGTTTGAATGCCAAGGCAGAACTGAAAGAAGTCAAATCCTCCCAGTACACAAGAGATTGTATCCCACACCACAACAATCAAACTCCCCATTCCTGACTTCTTTTAGAACTGATTCTGATGATGGCATAAGTTTCAGAGAGATACTGATGGGAGGACAACTGCTGGAAAGGTCAACTCACCCCGTAACAGTTGGAAATGGCATTTTGTGTTGCACGGTAGGAAAGGCTAAGAAAGAATAACTGTCATCAGTCTCTCTCCTTCACTTCAGAGGTGATATTCAGCAGGTTCTGACCAGTTCTGGAGAACTGGTAATGGAATTTTTTAGTAGTTTGGAGAACTGGCAAATCCCACCACTGACTGGCCCTGCCCCCATCTATTCTCCGCCTCTCGAGTCCCAGCTGATTGGCTGGGTCTTCTTTGGTTGCCCTGAACAGGAGAATGGAGCTGGAAAGCAGGTTAGTGGCGTGGGGAGGGAATGGGGATTTTGCAGTATCCTTCCCCTGCCATGCCCACCAAGCCACATCCACAGAACCAGTAGTAAAAAATTTGAAGCCCACCACTGCTTCACTTGGCTAACAATAGACAACAAGCTCCTTGAATCACAATAGACAATAAGCTCCTTGAATAAAAAGCAAGAAAGATTAAAAACTGTATATGGCCATGTTAACAGCAATAAAAACATGAACAGAATTGGTACAGAAAGAAAGAAATCATGGCACCTTTTTTGCCAAGTTGATTTTCTCAGATACTTCCCACAACTAGTCTTACTAGGAAACTTTACAATCTACACACACACACACACAAATCAGAATCCCTGCTCAGGATCTTCCACCCAGGAGAAAAACCTGCTGCTTACCTACAGAAGAAAAGAGACTAAAATGTCCACCCATATACAAAGCCAATGTCCAACCTGTCCAGTCCCAAAATGTCTGCAAATACCTTGTAGTATTAATGATTTTTTTAAAAAAATGTTCCCATCTAATCCTAATTGATCTGGAATGCTTGAAGATGACATTATCTTTATTTTCAGGGTTTATTTCAGGGTTTTTAGCTGCATTAACTGTACAGTGACTCACCTACTCCCAGGCCGGAGGACACCAGCCAATCTTAGAAATAAAAATATAATCCAGAGGCTTTTCTTTGATTACTGATAAAATTCCAGCAAATACCTGCAAGCAAATTACCTGATTTTCTTCACGGGTTTTCCCATTTTCTGCTTTTGGAATGGATGTAGGCTTTCTGGATTTTAAGTTCCCCATGCCAACTCTTAGAATGCCATCGCAGGGTGTTGGCTTGTCTTGAAACACTTCCACACTTTCCTCGAAGACTACAGATTTGTCTGGGTAGTTTTCCTTGTTTTCATCTCTGGGAGGGGGAAAGAATCAATAAAAGCACATCTTAAAAAGCACTCTGAAGAATTATAAGCCAGTAAAACAGAGAGAAAAATGGTAGTGCTCAAAGCAACACATCGATCCCCAAGCTTATCTGAAAAATACAAGTTTCCCTTTTCGTTTCTCCTAAATAAACCTTCCCATCAAAATCACCAAGACAAAAATAAAGTTTCTTTCTATACCATCACTTTTTACACAGAGGGTAAGAAATCCAACCCTAATCCCAGACTTCAAAACTACTTAACTACTACAGCCAGCCGGTTCAAGTTTGCCAGATAAAAAATAATAATTCCCCAGGGTATGTGATTTTGGAAAACAGTATGATTTCACCCTCCAGGCCTGGAGCCCAGCCTGATTGGTCATCCAGGCCAACAGCAATAGCACTATATCACTTTGTTCAGATTCAGCCTATTGTGCCCAATAATCTGGGTCCTCATTTTACCAACCTCGGAAGGAGGGAAGGTTGACTCAAACTTGAGCCGGTCAGGATCGAACTCCAGACTGTGGGTGGAGTTAGCCTGCAATACTGCATTCTAAGCAATGTTAGAATGGAACCAGGGCTCCACAGCTCCATGCCTTGGGAATGTCATCCCATTTGTGACCTCAGTTGCCAGATCCATCTCCCTTTGGACAAGGTTTCAATCCATTTTGTGTTGGAAAATTGCAGATTAGATAGATGAGAGAGAGAGAGAGAGAGAGAAGAGACAGTGATATGAGAGACAGACAGACAGACAGACAGACAGACAGAGACAGAGACAGACACAGAGAGAGAGAGACAGAGAGAGACAGATAAGACAGATAGACAGACAGACAGATAGACAGAAAGAGATGCAGAGCTGGTATTCAGCAGGTTCTGACCAGTTCTAGAGAACCAGTAGTGGAAATTTTGAGTAGCTCGGAGAACCGGCCAATACCAGCTCTGACTGGAGATTTTACACTATCCTTCCCCTGCCACGCCCACCTAGCCACTCCCACACTTTGCTGGCTGAAGAATTCTGGGAACTGAAGTCCACAAATCTTCAAGTTGCTAAGGTTGGAGACCCCTGTTATAGAGCAAGTGCCTGGGTTTTCACAATCTCACTGCCAGATAATCACATGCCCAAACCATTCCTAACTATTTGTGTTGGCAGCAAAGTAATCTTGGAAAAGGTACTACAATTCAGACTTGCAAGTACTCTGGCACACTTTGCACAGGAGGAAGACTGGAGAGTAAAACAGGTCACACCGGTAACCAGAGCAAAGTGTCTACTGTCTTTGAAGACATCTCCAATAAGTTCTCCCCATCTGCTCTTCAGGCCTACCACATGGAAAGGCTTATCAAAGGGATAACTTGATCGGTGAGTAGGAAGGGATTCTCATTGTGCCAGCTGCACAATCAGCTATCCAGATTTAGTGACACATAAACAAGAAGCCAATGCTGCAGCAGGCATGGCTGTACCTCTCCTATACTGACTATTTTCAGACTTTATAATGTCGTTGACAAGAAGTGGACTTAAATGCCCAATCCTTGTCCAATGCAATATATAGTATATTATCATATGCCACCAATACTCCATTGCATTCTGTAAGAAAAATAGAACAGAACAGAATAACAGAGTTCTTGGAGGTTTCCTAGTCCAGTGATCGCCAATAAGTGGGCCGGGGACCACTGGTGGTCCATGAGAAAATTTTGGTGGTCTGCAGAGAAATGTCACCCCCAAAGCAATTAATCCAAGCTGCACGGGAACACAAGGCTGCGCTGCCCACATGGCCTATGGGAACACAAGGCTTGCGTCACTTGCATTGTGAACAACATGAGGTAGTGAGGGGAGGGAGAAAGGGTGGAGGAACTTGCCCCACTCACCCCACACGCCTGGCCTGGCCACTGGGCTGCTTCTTTCTGCTTTAGACTGCATGCAAGGAAAGCAGCAAAAGTCTTTTTTTCTCTCCCCTAGAAATGAGTCTTTGGGACCCTGCAAGGCCTCCTGCTCCAAGAGGCTGCGCCAGCATGAGGAGTCTCACAAACACTCATTTCTGGCAGAGTTTGGGGGAGAGAAAGAAAGACTTCTGCTGCTTCTGCTGCTTTCCTTGCATGAAACCAAAAGTCTCTCCCTCCACCCCCCAACCTCTCTCCCCCTGAGAATGGATCTGGAGATGGTATCCTGCGATCTCAAATAAAGAATGATCGATTAGTAGAAAAACGAGGTGGGGAATTTTCCTGCAGATTTTGGGGGGGATTTTCTCAGGGTCTCTGCTGCTTTCTGCAGAGAACCTGGGAAAATGTCGGCAAGCCCCCATCAGTCAAAATTCATATTAGTGGTCCATGGGATTTAAAATTATGAGTTTGGTGATCCCTGAGGTCCAAAAGGTTGGCGACCCCTGTCCTAGTCCAACCCCCTCCCCACGCAAGAAACCCTATATCATTCCAGACAAGTGGCTGTTCAGTCTCCTCTTAAAAGATGCTTCAGTGATGAAGCACCCACAACCTCTGGTTGATTGTTCTCACTGTCAGGACCAACTTCGATATAAATCCCACCCCAGACATGTCAATACCTAAACCACTTTGCCAGTTCCGAGAATTCCTAAGGGGCTTTTTCTTGAAAATTTCTGGGAATGTTGTCAAGTTCTACTTCATTGCCATGAGCATCAGAAGTTTGGGCTTAGCTTTTATTAGAGATCGTATGGTTAATCTCAGTTGTACTAGATTGCATTCCTCAAACTTCCATTGCACCTTTTAATGCCCACAACATCCTGCTTTTAATTATTGAATTTATTCTCATACTGACCATTCCTTTACTTACGTGCACACTTATTTTGTTTCCATGGTTACAGGGGGTCTTGAGATGGGCAGAAAATATCTGGTTATGTGTAGACTTTTACTTAGCTGTTTATGGGTTTTAACTCTGAGGCTATTCTGGCTATAATATTTTTAGATCTTGAGCTTAATGCAAAAAGAACTCCTTTCTTTCTTTCTATCCCTGTTCTGACCCAGGCTTTGTAAACTGTAATCACACACAAACTTATTTTAAAACAAGACTTATTTTATTGCAATGTTGGGAATTGTTTTCATTCTCAGCCACAATTAATCTCAAACAGTCCCCCAAGATAAGCACCCACCTTTCAGTTCTGTGAAGTGCTGCCAAAAGCAGAAATATCAAATGAACTAGAAAAGAAACCAACCAAAGTACACAGAGCTTCAAGGATGACTCTGAACCGATGCTTCCTGCAAAGGTTTTGCCATCTTGGCCTGACTTTTATCCCTTATGAGAGGGGCAATCACCTCCCAGCCTTACTCTGGAGTTGCCCCTTTTGTTTCAGCTGCTCTCATCTTCTAGCAGCTGTGTGCACATGTGCACTGGGAACAGGCTCCCCTTGTCCCTCTACCTCACTTCTGCCAGACTCCAAAGGCTCCAAAGGCAGCACCCCACTCCCAGATATTCCTGGCCCCATTCCTGCATCAGACACAGGACCCTCGTCCGAATCCTCTCCAGACTCCTGGATTAGTCCCCGTTCTTCCCCACTGTCTGATTCCACTGCTGTCTGCACAACAATCCTTTCCTCCTCCTGTTTCTGGAGTTTAAAATGTTTTCCAGAATTCCCAGTCTCCAAAGGGAACATTTGTTCTCATGTTCTCCACTCTTGCTTATACTTCAAAAGAGTGTATGACATACACCACATACACTCTGGGCACAGTTTAGTCCACTCTCTGTCCTCACCTTCTTCTGTGTGGAAGGGTTAATTCCTGAGATTCAATCTAGGGTAGAACTTCATGGACCCATTAAAGATGGTTTTGCACCCCTGAAATTTCCAAGCGTCTATCAGTCCAGAAATCCCAGCCTCTACCTCTTCTTCCTCTGACTCTGTTGTAAAAGATATTACTATAAATTAGTTTCCCAACCCAGTCAACTATTTTTATTTTATGTACAGCCTCTTGGCAAAGTCAAAATATGCTTAGTCTTGATCAAAGAATTGAAGATTCTACTTTGGTCAAAGTAAATTGGAAATGCATTATGCATCTGTCCCACTTCAGTAACAAGTCCCTCTGGGTTGGGATGGTGAAATATATCAGTCTGCATTATACAGGAGTCCACAGGCTCCTACAAAAGCAGGCATGTTGTAGTTCTTACCTGTTTAACTGGGCTTCCCGTGCAAGTCCCAGAGATAACGATGTAGCCTTAGGCTCAAAATAGCTATGTCCTTTGATCCTGCCACAAATCCCTTCATTAAAACTAAAACATCAGGGATAAATATATCTCCTGAATGCTGTTCTTGATATGTCCCAGATTCCAGAAGTGTTTAAATTTTAATATAATAGAAGCTATGAATTAGACCTTGGCCAACAGTTCAGTTTTCAGTTTTTCACAAATTTTTAAGCAGTGCCAAGAGACTGACTCCTTTCTTGCAATTTTTAAATCCTTCTTATGAAAATGGAATCATAAGCCTTTCTACAACCCTTGCTTTTCCTCAGCAACTCATTGGCTTCATGGGTCCTAAATAAAGTTGTGAGCTCGCCACTTCCATTCACCATCCCCCATTTTGGCTTAGAAGCAAAAATGAATCACTGAAAAGACTGTTGCCTAACTTTTCCAATCTCCTCGAAAGCATTTCTACTTTCCTCAACCAAAATAAAGAACTAATTGGGTGGAGCTACCAAAAGTGGCAATATATTTTATATAATATGATTATATTCCCCCAACACAATTTTTACATAACTTCAATTAGTGTGATGAAGTTTTAAGGGAGGTTTTAGATTCTTGTGCTATTTGTAGAGTCAATTCTGAATTAGAATAGATTTAAAAGGATGTTGAAGTTATGTAAAAAATTGTTTTGGGGGATATGGCCTGGCCAGAGCCATCGTGGCTCAAATCCCCTCCCTCTTCAATAAGGAGAAAATGAGTGTGATGTGTGTATTATAATAAATCTGAAGAAAGGGATTTTAACTGCAGAGGATTCTGGAGCTCTCAAGGGAAGTCATCAAAATCTTATTCACAGGACTTTGTGTGTCTTTATTCCATAGTTCTACCTAATCAAGCATAGGAAGTCCTCAGCGTTAGATATAATCCCTGTAAGATTCTCAGAGTTTGTTTTTTAAAAAAAATATCAAAAGCTTCCATAGGAGAGACCAAGCTGGGCTTGAAGGAGGGGTCAAATGCCTCATTAATCTTGAGTTCCTTTGCCTCCACAGAGAGACTTAGTCCAGCTCAGCTTGGAATATGGAGTGGTTTGCGGGGTTGTTGGGTTTTTTTGTAATGAACTTCTGAATTTAAAGTTTCCCTCACCTCCCATGAGAAAATACTGGGTGGGCAGCTGTTGTGTGCACTGGCGGGAAGTTTCTAAATTATAAAAAGGTCCCCCAGGAGAGACAAAAGCATAAAACATCTGAGGCATTTTATCTAAGGTCATAGTGGGGAGATTAACCCTTTCCCTGTGCTATTCCAAGATTGATTAACAAGCACACACACACCCCAAAATCAAGATTTCTATATTTGGGGCACTTGAAAATATAACATTCCCATGTTGGGATCAATAGCATCTTGGACCAAGGCAGGAAGTCAGGAACAAGATGTTCAAAGGAAATGCTTCAGTTTTCCAACTCCTTCCAACCACAAATTAGAAAATGAATTTTGAAAGAAAATGGGAAGGTTGGTAAGAGTTCAAGTCAGAAGCTTATGCAGAAACTTCTTGGATTTAGTCTTCTTCCTCAGCATGTGAAAAGCTTTGACAGACATTCAGGGAAAGGCAACTGAGCATCGCCCAGGAGCTAAGGTGGGGATAAGGCATGAACCAACCAAGGACAATGCTTCAGAGAGACTGCCACTCAACCTGGATGTTGTGTTCTGTAACCACAGTCGATGCCTTAGGCAGCCCCAGGCTGCTGCTTCTTTTTTCGCTGCCACCTGCCTTGTCCTGCTTTCTGAGAACATCCACAGGGATTTCTGGAAAGTGGCTTTCACCCCAGCTCCATATTCAGAAAGGAGGATTAATTGCTTCCTTTCCACATCAATGTTCCTAATTGGACCCTGCGGTGAAAAAGACCAGGTAAGAAGACCAGGAAGATCTCGAATCCAACCCAAGGCCTGCCTTGCCCTTTGGGGTCCTCCTGCCCCACCCCGCTCCCTTGGGCCTGTCCAGAGCCACAGGGCCCCAACACGCATGTCGTTAAGTGAGAGGCTGCCTCTGGACACAGAGGTTGTTCCAGTGGGATGCGGGCAGGGCTTCAGCCACAGGTGAGCCAGGGGTGGTTTGACTGACCAGGCTTCTTTCCTCCCCGATCCCCCGTTTTCCAGATTCCTCTCTACAAATGCTGAGCCATGAAAAGGAGGCAGCCCGTTTGATCTTCCAGGAAACCATCTTTTCTCTTCTTTGCTCTTCTCGTTCCCAAAAAGGAGCAAACGCGTTTCTTTCTTCAGCATCTCTCGTCCCCCATCATCATCACGAGAGGTGCCTCCCCCCCCCCCGTCCTCTTTTCCAGGCTCCTGCAACGTTATCGAAGCTGGACAGACTGATGGACAGAGACGCCCGCCCTTCGGCTGCGGAAGGACCCTGGACAGCAGCCATTGCCCCCGATTCTTCTCGGGTCAGGAAACGGGACGTGAAGGGAGCCGTCCCGAGTTACAATGGCCAACGTCCCTCCCAATGGATCGCTGCTTCTTCCCTCTCCCCCCCCCCCCCCCGAGCTCCTCCGGTCCCGCGATAAAGCCAGAGCCTGCCCAGAACTGCCTGCCCCCTCCTCCAAGCTCCGCTCTGGGTCCCCCAGAGGCAATCTATCTCCTTCAGCTCCGCTCCTGGGTCCCTCCGCAGCCCGGGCCGACCCTCCTCCCTCCCCCCCTCCGTCCCCCTCCGTCCCCGGAGACTCTCCACCTCTCCCGCCCTGCCCAGCAGGCTCCTGGCCGACCGAGCAAGGCCGCTCTCCGCTTCCCCCCTCCACGCCCCTACCTTCCCGTGCGTCCCCGCTTCGCCCGGCCGCGGCACTTACTCGGGCGGCGCTGCGCTGCCGAAGCTCTGGGGCTGGACGCTGAAGCAAAAACAGGAGAACATGGGCGCGGGCTCAGTGCGGGCGGCCGCCGCTGCTGCTGCTGCCGCCGCCTCTCCGGTTCCCTCTCCGCGCCGGCAGCCCAGCCAGAGGCATGGCCGGCCCCGGCAGATTGAGGCTTTCACGCGGCGCTCGGCCAGCTCGCCCACCGGCGGCCCGGCCCTCGGCCAGCTCTGCACATGCTCCGCGTCCTCCCAGCCGCTGGCGGGCGGAAGGGGGGGGGCGCGCGCCAGGCCAGCTTCCCGCCGCCGTCCCGGCCGGCCTTTCCCACCCAGGAGGCCGCGGAGTCGCCGCGGAGGAGAGGGAGCCCGCCAGCTACGCCCGCCTGGGGCATCTGGCGGGGGCCGGGTCTTGCTCGACTTCCTTGGGTTCCGGGCGGGCCGCGGCGGCGGAGGGACGGAGGCGGCACTGCGCCAGCAAGGAGGGCCGCGCCCCGCCCGCGCTCCGCCAGCTACGAAGGGAAAGGGGGGAGAGAGAGAGAGGCGGAGGCGCCGGTGCTACCCGCAAGGAAGAACGGCACTCTTCACACACACACACACACACACACGCGCGCGCGCGGACGCACCGCTGCAGCGCTCCCGGAGCCGAGAAAGGAGGCCGGAAAGCTCTGGTGGGCACCAGCAGCGACCCCCGTGTGCCAGGCTCCTTCGGAAGGGCAGCAGCGAGAGCGGTTCCCAAGCTGGCTCTTCTTTGTTCCTCCGAAGTGGCCCCGGGAATTCCGAGCTTGCGGTGCCCAAGCCGGCTTGAACGGCCTCCGAAGCCCCCCCCCCGCCCCCCGAGCAGAGGCCGGGCGCTGTCCGCCACTAACGTGCTGAAGGCCGGGAACGGAAAAGCCAAACGGAAGAGTAAACCCGCTCAGGATGGATTTAGGCCACCTCTGAAGGAGGTTTAGAGACGAGGTCGTGAGGACGTGTCCTCTACAAATGGTTACTAGGACAACTTCATGCCAGAGTTCCTGGGAAGGCCGAGGATGAACCCAGTGGACACAGGGTTTATACGGATGACTCCGAAGCGGGTGAGGCTGCAAAATGCTGCCAATCGTTTCCGTGGAAAGAATCTGCCAGAAGTTAATTTGGGTCTGCTGAAAGAAAAAAAGAAAAGAGGGAAGAGGAAAATGATGATATTAAAACCCTGTAGGGTCAAAGGATTGATTCCAGTGAGTTGGGCAACGCAAAGCTTTTCCAGACTGGGTTGTCCCAATAGGCTGGACCACAAGTGCCTCTGAGCAACCCAGAAGTTGGGTTGCAGCCCCCCAGCTTGGAAAGCCTGAAAAGATGGGTGAAGTTCTCAGGCCAACCCATTTCACAAGGTTGTTGTGGGGAAAGTAAGAGGAGGAAGGTCTGCTGGATATGTTCACTGCCTTGAGTTACTTCTAAAAACAATAAAGGCAGGATACAAATACATCAGATCAAGGTCTGCAGAGCTCAGCCACCGTGTTGAGAAGAGTTTTTATTTTCAACTCAATGCGTTTGTTTCCCTTTTAACCCTCCTCACTTGTTCCTTCTTCCAAGAACAGCTATCTTGGTTCTGGGGGAGGTAGGAAAGTGTCTACCGCTCTCAAGGCAGCTAGTCTGGAGTGGCATCAGTGGGCATCCAGAAACAGTAAGCCTTTGGCAACTGTTAGAGGGGCAACCACCTTAGGCCAAGGAGGCCATGCAGGGGATCAGGATGTTCTTTGCATCAAAGGCCTATCTCTAGTTTTCCTCTCCTTTCCTCCCCTCTTTTTTTTTCCTGTAGAATATATCATCTCATTGGGACAGATGTAAACATGGGCATCAGTCTTGGCTGCTGCTTGGGCCCCTTCTCAGAGTCGTTGCCATTTCCTCTGCAGTAGAACTGGGCCTGGCCTTGTCCAGAACCACCAAGGAGACTGTCAGTCTGTGCTCCCTTCATAATCCAAGAAAGAAATACTCAGACTCCATGGGTTAAAGCAAAGTTATCCTTTTACTGGAAAATAAAGTGGAAGCTACAGATTTAATTCCGAATCTGAAGAATTGGCGCACAGATCACATATGCAAAGGAATGAAAATGTTCCCACCCCCCAAAGTCCAAATGACTCTTCCAATTAAAAGTTCTGAATACAATCATGTGGCCATCTCCAGGTGGTGATGAGGCTTCTGTCCGTTGACCTTGACATATTTTGATAAAAGTTCGCAGCTGCGCAAAGGGGATAGAAGCTAGCCAAGAAATGGAAAGTTAAAGACAAGAATTCATATCCCCCTCCCCTTGCTACCCACAGCAAAGAATGCAAAACACCTCCAGCTTTCTTCCCCTCCAAGTTCCCCCCTCCCTCCGTTGCTAATGACAGCCAAAAGAAATAGTATGGCATGGCAGCAGAGAAGATGCAACAGTTAGGATGCAGAAGATATTATGATGTGGAAAATATCTTGAGGCTGACATTCAGACCCCCTAGAAGAAGGACATTAGTCCCTGTAAGAGAAAATAGCATAAACATTTGCATACACTTCTATGGTTTGTCAGGGTATTTGGCATAAAAGTTCTTGAGCAGTTCAGGAGCCCTAATGTTTTTCTCATTTACCCACTCAGCATAGGATGGAGGAAAATGTTTCCAAGCTACAAGATATTGGACATGACCCCTCCATTTCCTAGAGTCTAAAATCTCTTTAATCTCGAAATGTTGTTCACCCTCAATCAACAATGGTATGGGGGATCAGTCTGGGTCGGTCTCAACGTACAGGTATGTTCGGGTTTTAGCAAGCTGACATGGAAAACTGGATGAATACGACAAAGAGTCTTTGGTAAAATCAACTGAACTGTCACAGGATTTACAATCTGCTCAATAGGGAAAGGGCCCACATACTTAGGTCCCAATTTCTTCAACTTCTGGGTAGTCTGCAAATAATTAGTTGAGAGGAGCACTTTGTTGCCCACTTGATAAGACTTCTGCGGGGCTCTCTTTCTGTCAGCAAATTTCTTATGAGACTGGTGCGCCTCGTCCAAAGCTTTATGAGCGACTGGCCAAGTTGAAGTTGAAGTTGAGATATCCAATCGTCCAACAACTGGACATTGGGTCTTTCACGAGGAAGTTCAGGTATGGGCACAAAATCTTGCCCTGTTGCCACTTTGAAGGGGGTAAATCCCGTGCTGCTGTGGACAGAGTTGTTATATGCCACCTCTGCAAAAGGCAGTAAATCCGCCCAGTTGTCCTGCTGATAGTTTATGTAACAACTGAGATATTGCTCTAGCACCCCATTAGTTCTCTCGCAGGCCCCATTAGTTTGGGGATGGTGGGCAGAGCTTAAGCTCTGGGTGGAGCCTATTAACTTCAAAAATTCCCTCCAGAAGTTTGAGGTAAATTAGACTCCCCCGGTCAGAAACTACACACTCAGGAACACCGTGCAACTTGTAGACATGTATAATGAACATCCTGGCCAACGACTTTGACAAGGAAATCTTGGAGCAAGGGATGAAGTGGGCTTGTTTGGAGAACAAATCGATCACCACCCAGATGACTGTGTGCCCAGCGCTCTCGGATAGGTCTACTATAAAGTGCCATGGAAATTTCCCTTCAAGGAGCAATTGGCCTAGCCACATCTTGCAACAGACCTGGTGGTTTACCAGGAGGTTTTTTTGCTGAAGCGCAAACTGGACAGCTTGCTACATAAGTCTCAATGTCATTTTTCAACAAAGGCCACCAGAACTGCCGTTTCACCAGATGTAGGGTCTTCACAAACCCAAAATGACCAGCTACCTTGGAGTCATGAGTTTGCTGTAACACTTGGCTTCTCAGAGTTTGGGGTACATACAATTTCGCGCCTATGCAGGCTAAACCATCTCGAACGGTGCAGTTATTCGCATTTGGCAAGAACCACTCATCTGTTTTCTAGGCCTCCTTATATCGTTCCAT
This sequence comes from Hydrophis major, assembly GCA_033807585.1. Taxonomy (NCBI): domain Eukaryota; kingdom Metazoa; phylum Chordata; class Lepidosauria; order Squamata; family Elapidae; genus Hydrophis; species Hydrophis major. Next base: position 115,167,159 of record CM066331.1, read on the forward strand.
CAGGTCAGTGGACTGATCCCTCTCCTGTTTCCTCTTTTGCGCTCTGGTAACCACTGGGGCAGCCAGCTGTGTAGTTGACACAATCGGCCTTATCACTTCTTTACGAACACTGTTGTATTGAGGCATTCTAGACAAAGCATCTGCCATAAAAAATTTTCCTCCTGGGATATACTTCAGAGAGAAATTGAATTGTTTGAAATACTGAGCCCACCTAACTTACTTAGGGGATAACTTCCGAGGTGTTTTTAAGGCCTCCAGATTCTTATGGTCAGTCCATACCTCAAATGGGTGCTTCGCTCCTTCCAAAAAATGCCTCCAAGTTAATAGGGCCAAAGCTTCCTTCTCCCAAACAGCCCATCTCTTTTCAGTGTCAGTCAACTTACGGGAGGTGTAGGTGCACGGTTGTAGTGTCCCCTTCTCATTTAATTGAAGTAAGACCTCCCCCACCACCACATCACTCGCATCAGCTTGGATCACGAAAGGGGCGTCCATATCTGGGTGTTTCAGTACTGGCTCTGCAGCAAATAGTCTTTTAAGCTTTTCAAAGGCGGCTTGGCACTCCATGGACCAATTCAACGGTTGGCTGGGCTTTGGTTTCGTTTCCTTCTTTGTCTTTAGGAGGTTGGTGATGGGCATGGCTATTTTAGCAAAAGATGGGATGAAATGCCGGTAAAAGTTGGCAAATCCAAGGAAACTTTGGAGCTGTTTGCGAGTTCTCGGTGGGGCCCAGTCCAATACGGCTTGCACTTTCTCTGGGTCCATCTCAATGCCCTCAGGTGAGATAAGATATTCCAGGTAGTCGATTTTTTCTTGATGGAACTCACATTTGGATAGTTTGGCATACAATTTGGCGCCCCGCAGTTTGTGCAGCACGGAGCGTACCAGTTTCACATGTTCATCTCTAGTCTTCATGTAGATAAGGATATCATCAAGGTAGACCAAAACCCCCTTGGATAAATGTTTGTGGAGCACTTGATTGATCATTTGCATGAAAACAGCAGGTGCCTCCTGTAGGCTGAAAGGGAGAACATTGAACTGGAAACAACCCATCGGGCAGTTGAACACAGTCTTCCACTCGTCTCCCTCTTTAATTTGGTAGTACGCCTCCCTCAAGTACAACTTTGTGAAAATCTTCCCTTTGGCCAGGTGGGCTAACATGTCCTTCATCAGAGGGAGGGGGTACACGTTCTCCACGGACACTGCGTTTAGGTTTCGGTAGTCTACCACCAAGCATTTGGAGCCATCTTTCTTCTCGCGGAACTACACAGGGGCCGCTACTCGAGGTCTGGCGAGTTGGTTGAAACCACGTTTCAAGTTCTTGTCGATAAACGCTCTCAGTTCCTCCAGCTCCCGTGGTGTCATCGAATACAGCTTCGGTTTCGGGAGCGTCACCCCCGGTAGAAATTCAATACTACAATTGATTGACCAATGAGGAGGGAGCTTGTCGGAGGCCTCTTCACTAAATACCTCTCTTAGGTCCCAGTACTCCTTCAGGATTTTCTCCTCCCCTTCCACGCATTCGGCACCTGCGGAAGCTGTCTTGGCTGGGCTCTGCAGCTTCGGATGGGATTTCTCCTCCCCTTCCAGGTAGCGTTTCTCCTCCCCTTCCAGTGACCGATCGGTGTGGATACGTATCCACCCCTCTCTCCAGTTCACATGGGGATTCCACTTCCGAAGCCAGGGCAATCCCAATATTAGAGGCTGTTCCATCCCAGGGGCCACAATAAAACACAGGGTCTCATGGTGGGATCCCATTGTCATTTCTAAGGGCTCCATTACAAAACGTGCAGGGCAACCTCCTGCCTCACATCCATCCAGTTGGCAGAAGGATATGGGCATTCTTAAAGTTCTCAGTCCGATGCCCATACCCTTGACTACCTTCATGTTAATTATGCACCTCGTGCACCCCAAGTCCAATAAGGCCAACATCTCCCCCTCGGTCCCTGAGGTGGGCACCCTTAATTTTATTGGGATGGTCAGGGGCCCTCGGTTAGGACTTACCGGGACGTCCTCTTCCGAGTCGGTCTCGCTCTCGTCGAGGGGAGTCAGAGGTCCCAGCTCCTCTCCCACTGGAGGAGCGACCTCTACAACCTCCCTTATCTTTAGCCCGGTTTCATGAGGCTTGGTTGGGGAGCTTTCAGGCTTCCTCCCTGGGCCCCGCACTCCCTTTGGATCCAGCTTGGCCCAGCAATCCGCACTCCGGTGGCCCTCCTTCCCACAACAAAAACAAGCCATGGATTTGGCTCTTGCCATCGCCCCTCCCTTTCGGGGGTTGGGGGTCTCTCGGAGACATGGGGGGAGCAGTTTGCTCCAGACGGGGCCTCCTCTGCATCTGCTTCGGGTTAGATCTATGTCCACCTCTTCCGCTAGCAAGTACCACAGCTGCAAATCATGTGGATTCCTTCTGGAGATGCACATGTGGTATATATCTTTATTTAAGCCATCTTTGTAGGCTTCTATCAGGACTCCCTGGGACCAGCCTCGGATGTGGTATGCCAGCTGTCTGAATTCTTGGGTGTAGTCTGCAACCGATCTCCCTGCTTGGATCAGGGTCTTCATTCTGATCCTGGCCCTTCTCTCTGCCAGAGGGTCCTCAAACCTTCTCCTCAATGCAATCATGAAAACATTGAGGCTCCGCAGTTGGGGGGAGTTATCATTGTACAAAGTCACCACCCAGTCTGCTGCCATCCCTTCCAGGGTTCTGGTAAGACATCTCACTTTGGCTGCCTCAGAGGTGAACTCTCTTTCAAATTCTGCCATATAGCTCCCGACTTGTACCAGGAAAAACCCCAAATCCTTGGGATTTCCTCCAAACTTCACATCCAAAGGGGGCAGGTGGTGTCTCCCAGGAATCACACCTATTGCTGGGGCTCCCCGGGCAGCAGCCGGCTGCTGCACTGGCGTAGGCTGGGCTAGGGGGGTGGGGGCAGCCTGACTGCCCGAGGCTGAACCGCTCCCCCTTCCCCCTCATACCTTGGAGCCGTGCCGGGTTTCTCAGAAGCGTCCATAAAGAGTTTCCCGGCTTGATCCAGCCTGCATTCCATCTCCTCCCCCTCTTGCCACAGCTGTTCCCTCGCACCTCTTCGACTCACAGTGATCCCAGGAGGGGGGGATCTTCAGGGTCTCTCCAACCAACCCCCAACAACCATCTGGGCATCTCAGGTGGGGTTTCTTCCAGAGTGAGGTCAGCCAGCAGGTCAGCAGCCGGCATCTCTGGTAGCAGCATCGACTGTCCTGCCGTAGCTCCCTGGTCATCTTCATCGCTGGCTGGAGCCGACATGAGATGAAACCCCCTTGGAAGAAAAGTTGATATTTTCTCCGGGTGGGTTGATGCTGAGATTTGGAATAATGTCAGTCTGTGCTCCCTTCATAATCCAAGAAAGAAATACTCAGACTCCATGGGTTAAAGCAAAGTTATCCTTTTACTGGAAATCAAAGTGGAAGCTACAGATTGAATTCCGAATCTGAGGAATTGGCGGGCAGATCACATATACAAAGGAATGGAAATGTTCCCACCCCCCAAAGTCCAAAAGACTCTTCCAGTTAAAAGTTCTGAAAATGATCATGTGGCCATCTCCAGGTGGGGATGAGGCTTCTGTCCGTTGACCTTGACATATTTTGATAAAAGTTCGCAATTGCGCAAAAGGGGATAGAAGCTAGCCAAGAAATGGAAAATTAAAGACAAGAATTCATATCCCTCTCCCCTTGCTACCCACAGCAAAGGAATGCAAAACACCTCCAGCTTTCTTCCCCTCCAAGTTCCCCACTTCCTCCGTTGCTAATGACAGCTGAAAGAAATAGTATGGCATGGCAGCAGAGAAGATGCAATAGTTAGGATGCAGAAGATATTATGATGTGGAAAATATCTTGAGGCTGACAGAGGCAGACTTACCCCAAGGAGCTGCCATGGATGAGGATCAAGCAGTTGCTTTGCTCCAGTTGTCTATTTCCTCACTGCTCTGTAGTGCAGTGCTTTCGTAAGAATGGGATGAAGCCACAAGGCCATTCACCCACACACACACACACAACATACACCATGCCAACTTCATAAAAAAAAAAAAAACTGGCTTGGTTTCCTTTGGCAGCCGTGCTGAGCTAACCTGAAGGGTTGTGAGGCACAGTGACGTCATCGTAATCCATGACTTCTCATTGGTGGGTGTCAAAATACTGACAGAGATGGAAACAAAGAAGCTGCAAAGTGCTATGAATGGCAGTGAAACAGAAGTGGAATTTGTTTGTCCGTAGCTCACGGGGTCTCTTTGTCCCCAGACGTTCATTATATTTGTACCACCTGGTGAAAGAGCCACACACTTTTCTAAGGAACACAATTTTCTCTAAAGCAAATGAGGACTTCCATCTTTAGCAAAAATACATTTGTAATAGGAGGGAATTAAATAATTGATCAACTTGATCAAAGTCATATGTCTTCCTTGGTGTTGGGAAATGCAGAGATCATTCCTGGTGAGTCTTGGAGATTTGCTGTTAAACTTGCAAGCTATGGTTGGTATCGATTACGCTCACCCTACGTGTACACTTGATTTTCTCCAGAATCCGAGGCTACATCTGGTGATCCCAACCTCTGCTTCTTCCAGGGGTGTCATGGAATGTCCTCAATCCTGGAATTCTAGTCCACTTTTTGGTGAGAATTTACGCTAAATGAAGAGGAAAAGAAGAAGAAGAAGGGGAGGAGGAACAAATAATAGTGGTAATGATGACGGGCAAGGGGGAAATGACCTTTTGTAGAGACCTTGTCATAGAATAGAATAGAATAGAATAGAATAGAATAGAATAGAATAGAATAGAATAGAATAGAATAGAATAGAATAGAATAGAATAGAATAGAATAGAATTCTTTATTGGCCAAGTGTGGTTGGACACACAAGGAATTTGTCTTTGGTGCAAATGTTCTCAGTGTACATAAAAGAAAAGATACATTCCTCAAGAGTCAAGAATCATCAGGTACAACACTTAATTATAATCATAGGGTACAATAAGTAATCAAATCATACTAGGAAACAATCAATATAAATCGTAAGGATACAAGTGACAAAGTTACAGTCATACACTCACAAGTGGGAGGGGATGGGCGATAAGGAGTGATGAGAAGATTAATAGCAATAGTAATGCAGACTTTGTAAATAGTTGGAGAGTGTTGAGGAAATTATTTGTTTAGCAGAGTGATGGCATTGGGAGAAAAACTCCCCTTGTGTCTAGTTGTTCTGGAGTGCAGGGCTCTATAGCATCGTTTTGAGGGAAGGAGTTGAAACAAGTTATGTCCGGGATGTAAGGAGTCTGTAGATATTTTCACAGCCCTCCTTAAACAGATTAACAGAGTTGGAAGGGGTTAGGGTCATCTAGTTCAAACCTCTATCCAACCATTTCTAACAGATGGCAGTCCAGTCTCTTCTTGAAAGTCTCCAGTGATGAAGCTCCCACAACTTCCAAAGGCAACTTCTGTTCCATGGGTTGCTTGTTCTCGCTGTCAGAAAGTTTTTCCTTATTCCCAGGTGAAATCTTTGCTTGTTCAATTTCCATTTTTTTCATTATTCCTTGTCTGACTTTTGGGTGCCTTGGAAAATAGCGAGACACCCTCCTCTCTGTGGCAGCCCCTCAAATATTGGAACTCTGCTTTCCTGTCTCCCCTGATCCTTCTCTTCACTAGACTAGCCATGCCCAGTTCCTAAAACTGTTCATCGTATGCTTTGGTCTCCAGTCCTCTAATCATCCTGGTTGCTCTTTGTACTCTTTCTAGAGTCCCAGCATCTTTTTTACAGTGTGGTGAACAAAACTGGACGCAGTACTTTTAAGTGTGGTCTTACTAAGGCTTTACAGAGGAGTATTAGTACTTCCCAAATACCATCCAAGATGACAAAAAGGATTTGCTAGGATGCTCAAAAGCATTTCACCCAAAGAAACTTCCTGCAGATGGATCTGTGGGAGCTAAAATAGCTCTCATTCCAATCAGTTCTGGTGGCTTCAAGGCCTGGGAAAGTCATCTGCTTGAACCACTGTTTGCCACTGCTGTGATCTGGGATCAGTGCTGAGTCCTCAGAGCAGGTTAGGAGAACCATTTTTCATACCTGAGCTATGTCTATGTCCAGCAGGGCAAGAGATGCCCACAGAAGGCCTGTTGGGGAGGGGGATTCTGCCTCCTCCACCTTCACTGCCTCTTCCTGAAAGTTGAGGAGGGGGTCCCTGAAGCCAGGTGTTTGGAAATGACTGCTGCAGCTTCGTATGCAGAAAGGAATCAAGAAGAGGGCTGCAGAGATTTTCTTCTTGAAAATCCTGAGCTTTTTCTCAGCAAGGTGAGAAGAAGAAGAAGAAGAAGAAGAAGAAGAAGAAGAAGAAGAAGAAGAAGAAGAAGAAGAAGAAGAAGAAGAAGAAGAAGAAGAAGAAGAAGAAGAAGAAGAAGAAGAAGAAGAAGAAGAAGAAGAAGAAGAAGAAGAAGAAGAAGAAGAAGCATATCCTCTGCCTGAAAAAAAAAAAGTGAGAAGAGAATCCTCTTTAGAAACCACCAGCAGCCTCACACATACACTCCCCCAATCTCTGAGGTACATTATAACACAACGCCATTGCCTTTAAAAAGGCAGGCATGAAGGTACAAAGCCGCCCATAGACCATAACATCTTCCAGGCTCCCTATCGCCTCTGATGTTTTGATTTGTCTTAGAGTCTCTTAAATGAATCAATGTGCAAATAGGAGGACATTCCCTGCTGCGGAGGGAAGCACCAGCTCCAAGCAGTTCTATTTCCATCAGATTCCTGGGGAAATTCTTATGTAAGGAAATGCGGCATAGCAGAAGCTGCTTCATGCTTGGTTTGTAAGGTTGCACCTCTGACTGAAAAAGAAAAAAAGAGACAGCTGTGTGGGCAGGGGCAACCTCTGTAGTTCACCTTCCACTGAACGCTCTGTGATTCACCACCAAGAGTGGCAAACTAGTTTGCAAGTGTGCTCCTCAAATCCCAACTGTGCCCTCATCCAAACCCCAGCCCCCAAATGTTAAAGAAACCCAAATGATCAGATGGCCACTAATATTTATCCATTCCATCAAAGATGAAGCTTTTTTTTTTTAAATCATCTTCTGGACTATTTTAAATAATAAAAAAAACAGAACAATATTCTCTTGTGCAATACAATATTTCCCTAAATTGCTCCCAAATCAAATAATAAAGATTGCTGCCTTAATTTGTCAGAAAGTTGAAAGATTCAATTTTCTTAATTGAATTTTCAACTGGGCCTGAAGTTTTCATCCAGCTAAGAAATTGAAACTTTTAAGTGTTCCTTTTGGGAAGAAAAATATCTTAAGACCCCTAGAACAGAAAATCAACCATCTCTTTGAGATTTCGGCAGATTTTATCGATTCTCAAAGATCCCCTGTAGCTGCAGTGGAAGGGATTGCTGGCTGATTAGGCTCTAAACCCATAAAATGCCTTCTCCATACATTTTTATTCTGATTGTCATCTCATCCACTGAATCCCCATTTTTGATGTCCATTTCTTAGAATGAGGAGAAGCTGTGTCTGTTTGCTGGACAGTGGGGAAAAAAACCTTGAAGATGTGAGCAATTTAATAAGTGAAGGTGTGTGGGTGTGTATCAGGATGTATGCCAGGAGAAAAATGATGTTTCATTCAAAACTTGTGACTCAGAAGCATAGAGATTCATGGAAATTGGAACCGCCTGAGCAAAGGCAGATCTCTAAAAATACCCAACAATTCCTTTCTCTCCTCATCTTCTTTGCCGCCTTCATATATTTCCCTGAAAACACACCTGGCCTGCCTAACTTTCAGTTCCAAACCTAACGATGGCCAAATCTGTTGAATTTATAGGGCTTCCTCTGATCCAGAAGCTCCTGTGCTTCTATGTAATTTCATGCCTCATTTGTACCAGGCAGAATGGACCTGCTCTATTTCTGTCTTGACTGCAGAAGGTTTGCTCTGGACTAGGGATGGGCAAACTTTTTGGCTCGGGGGCCGCATTGACTTTTAAAATTTGATAGATGGGCCGGGTCAGCACAAGATACGATACATATAAAAAACTGCATTTGTTAACAGTTCCCCTTTTCAAAGCGAGGGGAGGAAAGAGTTTTGTTTTTTAAGCAGGAGAGACGCCTACTCAGGGTAGGAAAAATAACTATTTTTTTCTCCGAGACACCCTCCAAAACTCAAGTTTGGCGTCATAGTTAAATTTGCACAACATAGATTAGATAGATAGATAGATAGATAGATAGATAGATAGATAGTTAGATAGATAGATAGATAGATAGATAGATAGATAGATAGATAGATAGATAGATAGATAGATAGATAGATAGATAGATAGATACAGTGAGAGAGAGGGAGACAGACAGAGTTACACAGAGATAGATAGATAGATAGATAGATAGATAGATAGATAGATAGATAGATAGATAGATAGATAGATAGATAGATAGATAGATAGATACAGTGAGAGAGAGGGAGACAGACAGAGTTACACAGAGATAGATAGATAGATAGATAGATAGATAGATAGATAGATAGATAGATAGATAGATAGATAGACAGACATAGATAGATAGATAGATAGATAGAGAGAGAGAGAGAGAGAGAGAGAGAGAGAGAGAGAGAGAGAGAGAGATATTAGATAGATAGATGGATAGATAGATAGATAGATAGATAGATAGATAGATAGATATTAGATAGATAGATAGATAGATAGATAGATAGATAGATAGATATTAGATAGATAGATAGATAGATAGATAGATAGATAGATAGACAGACAGATTCTTCCCCTACGAATAAACGACTGTGTGTGTGTGTGTGTATGTATGTATGTATGTATGTATGTATGTATGTATGTATGTGTTGTGACTGAAAGGATCGATCCTGCTGTGAGTTTTGACTCTGATGATAAAAGGCTGGAGCCTGCTATGAATGTGGAGTCTGAATTATTAGAAGACACAGATGTGAGCCAGGGAGATGAGAGGTTATCTGACAGACACTCTTCGCCAGAACCTGAGACCTCATTCATGCCAGCATCTGATCCACAAAATGAATCAGAGGTATCGAGTGGGGAAGTTGACAGATCATGGCTTGATGCTAGAACTAGGAGGAGACTGAGACGTCAAGTTGGGGGGAGGCAAGCCAGACGCTGATTAGGGAAAGTAGCACATTGCCTCAATGAGGATAAAAGGACACAGCTGGGTTTGGAGAGTTTTGTCAGGAACAAAGTGCTTGAATGGAGTGTGGATATTTACAGCAGAGGCTCTGAGGCTGAAGATTGTTTGCCGGGACTGGTATGCTGAATAGAGCGGGGTTTGCTGCTGGGGATTGTGATTTATGACAGCCGTTATCTTGTAAGACTAATTTCTGTTTGGATTTACTGCTGAAATGGCTGCTTTCTGTTTTGTTCGTTTGAATTTTGAAGGGGAGTCATAACATGTATGTATGTATGAATGTACCCCCTCAGCTTACACAAGTTGGCCGCTTATAAGATAAGAAATAAATAAATGCCCACCCCCCAAAACATAACTCCTCCGATGCCCACGGATAAACTGTGAACCAACAATTAGTAGCAGGGCTGACCCTCCCTCTTGAACCAACGTCTAATTGGGGGGAGCAGACCGGCCTTCAGTCTCTTGCGAGAAACTGCTGGCTAACCCTGCAAACCGCTTGCCGAGGTGTGTATGCGAGGGGGGCTTTCGCCTGCCTTTCCCCCCGCCCGCCAAGTGCCCATCCCGCCACCGCTTTTGCTATTAAACCGCGAGTCCTCCCGGGCGCTTGGGAAGCCTGCTTGCTCGGCAGGAAACATCTGCGCACCTCTCCCAGGACCTGCCTGCTCCACCCAGCCTCCCATCCCGGCTTACCTAGAAGGCCACGGGGAGGGTCTTGTTGCATCTCCAGTGGGAAGGCAGCACCGAGCACAAGAAGTTGGGGCTGTTGGTCCTCACCAGTTCTCCCGGATGATCAGCCAGGACGTCCACCACCGAGTGCGCCTCGGTCCGGCTGTGAGGTCCCGGGACTGGCGCGCTGAGGGCGCCGCTGTTCTCTCCCATCTTACCACAGGGGAAGTGGAGGGAGGTGTGAAGCGCCTGCTGGTGCTCAGGTCTACGGGAATACGCATCACAACAGCAGGCGTTAGGGGAAGAAGGAGACAGTGGCAGAGCCGCTGCTGCTGCTACTGCTGGCCAAGAGGCGAGGGAAAGGCGCGCCCAGGGTGCAGTGAGCCAGATGCCCAAGAGCGCATGGTGGGCCGCTCTGAAGCTGGGCGCAGGAGAAAACCGCCCCAGGCCCCCACTGCGCAGGTCGGGCCCTTGCCGGCACTGCCAGTCCCGGCCGCTCTGGCCGCCAGTTGCTCCTTGGGGCACAGCTCTTCCCGTGGCCCTGTTGCACTTCTCGTGCTCCTCGCTGCTGGTGGTGCTCGGGGCTCAGGCGCCTCGGCAGAGGGGGATTCCCCAGGACCGAGAGATCTGAGCTGGCCACTGCAGCTCCGACGCTCCTCCTCCCGCTGCTCAGCTTCACCGTCCCGTGGTGCTGGGTTCCGGAGTGCAGCCCCAAGTTCTGCTGGCCATGGTGGGGATCCTGGAGGCGCTCAGCAGGCAGTTGGCCAAACCCCAGAGTGCTCCTTTGGTGCTGCCTCCCATGCCCCCTTCCAAATCAAACACAGCTCAGGCGACATCAAGCTGGGCTCCGTCGGTGGTGGCCGCGAGAGCAGTGCTCAGGGTTCCTTCTCCCGCAGTCACGATGGAGGGGCGGGGAGGCGAGCCGGCAGCATCCCGTGCTCCTCTCGGCTCAGCGGCTTCTCTCCCCAAGAAGGGACTGTGGTGAGACCTCAACAGGTTTCAGCTCTCTTCGCTCCACTGGGCTCCTGCCCCGTTTCCTGCTCCACCTGACAAGCCCTCCAGGCGCCCTGCTCGCTCTTCGCTGCCCGCCCTCCACCTCAACTGCCTCCTCTCGATGCATCTGAAAGCAGCCGAAAAGTGGCCACGGTTACATACGGACCAATCTTTGGTGGGCCGGGTAAAAAAGACCAATGGGCCGAATGTGGCCCATGGGCCGTAGTTTGCCCACCCCTGCTCTAGAATCATGCAAAACATAATATTTCCAGACACAAAACTGAAGCTCTCTGGAGTAAGCTAGAAAAAAAGTGGAAGAGATAGCACCACCACTAGATGGACTTGCAATTGGCTGACAAACCATACTCAACGAGTAGTCCTTTATGGGTCTAAGTCTACATGGAGGGAAGCAAGCAGTGGGGTGCCACAAGGTTATTCTTAGCCCAGTAGTCTTCAATATCTTTATTAACAACTTAGATGAGGGAATAGAAGGAGAACTTACCAAATTTGCAGATGATACTAAGCTGACAGGAATTGCTTACACCCAAGAAGATAGGCTCAAGATCCAGATGGATCTTGACAGACTAGAACACTGGGCCGTATCTAATAAAATGAAATTCAGTGTAGAGAAAAGTAAAGTCCTCCACTTAGGCAAGAAAAGCCAAAAGTAAACATATAAACTGGGTGAAACCAGGCTTAGTAGCAGAAACTGGGAGAGGGATCTTGGAGTCTTACTGGACAATGAGCTAAATATGAGCAAGCAGTGTGCAGCCCCCACCAAAAAAGCTAATGCAATCCTAAATTGTATTAACAGAGGGATACAGTCAAGATCAAGGGAAGTACTAATACCACTCTATAAAGCCTTAGTAAGACCACACCTAGTGTTAGGGATAACATTGTTTACCCTAACTGGTTTAGGTAAAATAATAACTAATCATAGTTTGTATGTTAAAGTATCTGCAACTTTAACTGTGGGATAGTAATTAAGGGAGTGGTTGTGAAAGCACTTTAAAAGAGGCAAGACTGCAGCTTGCTCTCTCTCTGGCTTTGATGATCCCTGATTACTGCAAGGACTCAAGACTGCATTGCTCGAACGGGAGAGAAAACAAAGGACTGACTTGTAAGTGAACTGACAAAGGATATTCAAAACGGACTTTGCTAACTGAATATCCCTGAATGGACTGACTAAATGATACATGACTATTGGACTGATATTTTGACTATGCTATGAACTCATAATGGAATAAACTATATTTTTGATAGCACAAGCGTATCTGTTATTTTTACTGTATGTTAATAAACATACAAGCTTAGCTCACTCATTTATCTGTGTGCCTATCTGACTAACGCTGCACATTCTGTTTAGCTTGTCTCCCTAACCCTGGTTGGGGAACCCAGGCTTAACACTGGTTATGGGCCCAGAGGCTGCAAAGTCAGTTTAACTAGGATAAAACAGATTTATGTAAAAGTGAGAGTTTGTGTTGTTATACATTACAGTAAACAGACAGCTGTGTTTTATTAATTATAGTTTTATATCCATATAAAGAAAACATGGCACAAGTCAATCTACAAAGTTTGTCCCTTATATCCAAGTTGGATGGAACAAACTATGTATCATGGTCTATGAAATGTAGTCTGCTTCTACGAAGAGAAGGTTTGTGGAACATAATTGAAAATCCACCAAACGTAGAAGAATGGGATCAAGAGGATGATGAAGATAGAATCAAGATAGAAGAATTTATGCATAAAAATCAACAAGCTATTTGCATAATTGGGTTAACCTTAACTGATCAACAGCTTGTTTATATCCATGGAGAGAAAACGGCTGTTGGGTGTTGGCAGAAGCTGAAGAGGATTTATGTTCAAGATAATGTTGGTGCTCACATAAATCTAACACGGAAGCTTTTCAGTACACATCTCCAAACAAATGGTGATATGCTGAATCATTTGAAAACTATGCAAAGCATTTTTCAAGAACTGCACGAGAAAGAGCTTATTTTCTCTGAACTACACCAAGTCTACATAATTCTATCTTCCCTTGATGAAAGTTATGATAACTACGTAACTTCACTTGAAATTTTGCCAAAGGAAAGCCTAACTTTAACTGACATAACTGGCAGATTGATTGAAGAAGCCAGAAGAAGGCTTGAAAGAGACGAGTTAAGGAGGCAGCAACCTCAAAAAAAAGATAATGAATCTCCTACTGCATATGCAATTAAAAGTTGCTTTAATTGTGGAGGAAGAGGACATTTGGCAAGATTTTGTAAAAAGGCAAAGCGCCAGAACGCTGGCCAGAATGCAAAAAGTCATCAAAAGATAAATAAAAATTTAGAGTTAGCCATGTATACTAACGAAGCTGTAAAAAATAATTTATGGGTGGTTGACAGTGGAGCATCCCAATGTATAACTAATGATAACAAAATTTTTATTAAAATGTCCAAGAGTACACAGCAGATATCGTTAGCCAATGGCTGGAAACTGAAAGTTAAGGTCAAGGTATAGCATATTGTTCTTTTATAAAAGAAAATGTAAAAATGTTATATGTACCACAACTTAAGTTTAATTTAATTTCAGTTAGAATTTTGGTTAAACTAGGATATGTAGTTACATTTAGGGGAGATAACTGCATAATTGAGAAAGAAGATAAGAAAATTACTGCATCTTTAAGAGGTGAATTATATGTGTTAAATGATGATGGTTTAAAGGTGGCTAACACAGTTTATGAAAATAAGAAACCTCATGATGAATGTATTCACTTGTTACATCGAAGGCTAGGGCATTTAAATTTTAAAATGCTTAAGAAAACTGTTGAATTATCTAAGGGAATAAGTTTGAAACCTTGTAATAAGTATTTGCAATGTAATATTTGCAATCAAAGTAAGAGCAGGGTCACACCAGCTAATAGAGTTGATGGATTTACTACCAAAGAACCTTTAGAGGTAGTATTTGCAGATTTAATAGGTCCGAAAAAACCAAGTGTAGGAGGAGCTTATTACATACTAAGTATAATGGACCACTATTCTAGATATGGGTTTTGCTATTTAATGAAGAGCAAAACTGAAACGTATCAAAATCTCTTTAATTGGATTAAATTTGCAGAAAGGAAAACTAAAAAGAAATTAGTAACTCTTATAACAGATAATGGTACAGAATTTACAAATAATAAATTCCAGAACAGACTAAGAATGTTAGGTATTCAACATAAAAAGTCTGCACCATATAGGCCACAACATAATGCCTTTATAGAGAGAAGAGGCCAAACATTACAATCAATGACACGAACTATGATGTCTGATTCAGGATTACCTGACAATTTATGGGGAGAAGCAATAATGTGTGGTAATCATATATTAAATAATGTTGTTAATTCAACAACAGGTGAATTACCATTCACACTGTGGCATGGTACAAAACCTGATTTAAGTTACATGCACACATTTGGAGCACCAGCATGGGTGCATATCCCTACACAACTTAGACACAAAGGACAACATAGAGCTAAAAGATTATATTTTGTAGGATATACATCTAATCATAGATCTTATAGATTCTGGGAACCAGGTACATCTAGAGTTTACACCAGTGCTAGTGCAAAATTCCTAGAACATGTAGGATGGAATAGATTAGAGCAAGATTTAAATAATGAAGTAATTATTGAACCCTACAAAAGGCAGAAAGATCAGATAAATTATAAGAAGAGTCCAATTAAAGAAGAAGTCCATGAAGAACAAGTAGGACCAGAACAAGAGGAAACAGTTGATCAGGAAGAGTTAGATAATCAAGAACAGTTAATAAATGAAAGTCCACCTGTAAGTCCTGTAATACCTAGACGTACTACACGTGTAACTAGACCACCTGATAGGTATCAAGCAAGTATAGTTTGCCAAGTAACTAAAGTTCCAACTAGTGTAGATGAACTTAGGATGTATCCTGCTAAGGATCAGGAGAATTGGCAAAAGGCAATGGAAAAGGAACTAAATTCATTAAAGGTAATGAAAGTTTATGAAGATGCTAAATTACCTCCAGGAGAAAAATCCATTGGGTGCAAATGGATATTTAAAGTAAAAACTGGAAATGATGGGACTGTTACCCATAAGGCTAGGTTAGTAGCTCAAGGATTTAATCAAAGAGCATCTGATTACGATGAAGTTTTTGCACCAAGTCTTAAAGCAACATCTTTAAGAGCAGCATTAGTGTGGGCAGCTAAGAAAAACTATATCATTAACCATTTAGATGTAGAAACTGCCTATCTGCATGCACCATTGCAGCACACTATATATTTAAAAAAACCAGTAGGTATAAAGGACAATAAAGTAAATAGCAATGATTGTTGGAAACTCAAAAAGAGTCTTTACGGGTTGAAACAATCTGGGTTTGAGTGGAACCAATATATTGTGAAAGAGTTAAACAATATAGGTTTTAAATCTGGTTTAGCAGATCCATGTGTGTTTAAAAGAGAAAATAATGGAATGGTGTCATTATTGTTATTATTTACAGATGATATTGCTTTGATAACTAAGACTAATAATGAAGCTAATGAGATTATATCATTATTAGCCAAAAAGATAAAATTAAAGCATTTAGGTGAAATTAAAAAGTATCTAGGATTGACAATTAACAAAACAAAAAATGGATTTAAGATATCTCAAGAAGATAAAATTTGCCAATTAATTAAAACGTTTAAAATGGAACTTTGTAAACCGGCAAAGACTCCAATGAGTCAGGAAGTTTGCCAAACTAATGATCAAAGTCCCAAATTTGATAAGTCTATATATCAATCTTTGATTGGTAGCTTATCATATATCAGCAATTGGTCAAGGCCTGATATAGCTTATAGTGTAAATCAGCTGGCACGTTTTAATTCAGATCCACATCAACGTCATTGGCAATCATTAAAGAGAATTTTAAGATATCTTAAAGGAACAATGAACCATGCATTGTATATAGAACCAAAGGGTGATTTGAGTCTTAGTGCCTATGCAGATGCAAGTTTTGCAACTGATTTAAACACAAGAAAATCAACATCTGGGATGGCTATATTATTTGGTAAGACACTAATAGGGTGGAGGTCAATCAGACAACAGCATATTAGCTTGTCCACGATGGAAGCGGAATTTTCATGTCTGTCATTATTATGCACTGACTTGATTTTGTACAAACAGTTATAATTAGACATGGGTATAACTGTAAAAGATTCCATTATTGTGTACGAGGATAACCAAGCAGCTATAAAATTAGCTATTCGTATTGCTGTTAAAACTAGATCAAAGCATACTGATTTAAGATACTTAAATGTTAGAGAATCTGTAAAGAATGGACTAATTAAATTGGAATACTGCATGACAGAAGAAAACATTGCAGACCAATTTACAAAAGCTCAAGGAGTAACTAAGTTTAAAGAGAGTTGTAACAAATATGATTTAAAAATGTAAATAGTTATAGTATTATTTAACCTAAAAGGGGAGAATGTTAGGGATAACATTGTTTACCCTAACTGGTTTAGGTAAAATAATAACTAATCATAGTTTGTATGTTAAAGTATCTGCAACTTTAACTGTGGGATAGTAATTAAGGGAGTGGTTGTGAAAGCACTTTAAAAGAGGCAAGACTGCAGCTTGCTCTCTCTCTGGCTTTGATGATCCCTGATTACTGCAAGGACTCAAGACTGCATTGCTCGAACGGGAGAGAAAACAAAGGACTGACTTGTAAGTGAACTGACAAAGGATATTCAAAACGGACTTTGCTAACTGAATATCCCTGAATGGACTGACTAAATGATACATGACTATTGGACTGATATTTTGACTATGCTATGAACTCATAATGGAATAAACTATATTTTTGATAGCACAAGCGTATCTGTTATTTTTACTGTATGTTAATAAACATACAAGCTTAGCTCACTCATTTATCTGTGTGCCTATCTGACTAACGCTGCACATTCTGTTTAGCTTGTCTCCCTAACCCTGGTTGGGGAAACCAGGCTTAACACCTAGAGTACTGCGTCCAGTTTTGTTCACCACGTTACAAAAAAGATGTTGAGACTCTAGAAAGAGGACAGAGAAGAGCAACCAGGATGATTAGGGGACTGGAGGCTAAACCATACAATGAACGGTTGCAGGAACTGGGCTTGGCTAGTCCCGTAAAGAGAAGGACTAGGGGAGACAGGATAGCGGTCTTCCAATATTTGAGGGCTGCCACAGGGAGGAGGAAGGGGTCAAGCTATTTTCTAAAGCACCTGAAGGCCAGACAAGGAACAATGGCTGGAAACTGAACAAGGAGAGATTTAACCTGGAAACAAGAGAAACTTTCTGACAGCGAGAACAATCAACCAAGGAACAGCTTGCCCTCTGGAAGTTGTTGGAGCGCCATTAGTTGAGACTTTCAAGAAGAGATTGGCATGCCATTTGTCAGAAATGGTGCAGGGTCTCCTGCTTTGGGGGGGGGTTGGAGTAGATGACCTAAAAGGTCCCTTCCAACTCTATCTATTATCTGAGATGGGGGGAGGGGATGTGATTGAACTCCAGCATAGAATGGAGAAATTAATGGACTTTGTTTCTCATTGAAGGCGTTTCACTTCTCATTCATAAAGCTTCTTCAGTTCTGGCTGAAGTGGTGGAGGATGGGGGGATTGATATTCCTTGCAGATATCTGGTCATTAGCACTCTTTCAGGGAGTCATTAGTTTATCTGTGCCTTTCAAGGGTCACCTGAGTAGTGCAAATGGGTGTGGAGCCTTCTTCAACATCTTCAAGGAAAAGCAAAATCCAGCTGCCTCTTGAAAAAGCCCCTTTGGGACAACCATGACACGGATGACTGAGAATCTCCGTAGAATGGAGAAGACCATGGAGATTTAAATGAAGTAAATATGAAGAAAATAAGAGGATCCATCAAGGACAAGACATGTACTGTCATGGCACTGTACAAAAGATGCAACTGTCATAATGTGCAGTGCAATCACAATCACACCAGACTAGTCCAAACCAAAATAAGCCACGTTCATAATATATGAAGCTGGCCAGGAGAAAAGTGCCTGGAGCCAAGAAACCACTGCTGCTCATGGAGTATCTTCACCCAGACAGGAAAGTTTTTGTACTTCCTATCTAGGAATAGATGAGAGATGGATTGGGGGACGGATCCAAGCCAGAACCTTCTTCATTGCCTAAGTGGGATCCCAAATTAAAATTCTGACATTCATTAGGACCACTGTAGAAAGAGCCAAAGGCATCAGGCTTGGGTTCTGTTGTTTTCTGTCTGCCATATGGCAATATTTAAGGGGCTGCTACAAAGAAGAGGTGGTCAAATTATTCTCCAAAGCATCAGAAGACAACACAAGAAACAATGGGTGGAAATTAATCAAGGAGGGCAATGGTGGAATTCCAAAGAATTTACTCCCAGTTCTGTGGGCGTGGCAGGGCAGGATACTGTAAAATCTCCATTCCCTTCCCCACACCACTAATCTGCTTTCCAGCTCCGTTCTCCTGGGCAGGGCAACAAAAGAAAATCCAGCCGATCAGCTGGGACTCGGGAGGCAGAGAAAAGGTGGGGACAGGGCCATTCAGAGATGGTATTTGCTGGTTCTCTGAACAACTCAAAATTTCCACTATCAGTTTTCCAGAACTGGTCAGAATGTTCTGGATACCACCTCTGAAGGAAAGAAGCAATCTTGAATTAAGGAAAACTTCCTAACAGTGAGAACAATTAACCAGTGGAACAGCTTGCCCCCAGAAATCATGGGTGCTTCATTACAGGAGGTTTTTAAGAATACCTGTCTGACATAGTATAGGCTGTCCTGCTTGAGCAGGGGGCTGGACTAGAAGACCTCCAAGATCCCTTCCAGCTCTATTCTATTGTAAATTCTATTCATTTAGGAATAGGAAACAGTTTCTGGTCAAGGGTATGCTTACCAGCAAAGATTGTTTTCCCTGCAGAGTGTATAAAAAAAATTAATTGCACTTACTATGTCCAGCTATTGTAAATGCCTTTCAAATTGTAGGTGGAATGTTTTAATGAAATCAGGTCAAGAGAAAATGTAAATACAAGCTCTGTGGTAGAACTAAACAGTCAACTTGTAGATCATAGGCAGCAGCCCTTACCCAGATCATTCTCCCCAGGTTCAGCAACAAAACCACCGAATTTCAAGGTTGCAGTTTATAGAGGAGGTAGATTGGAAGAGGAAGACACTTTAGAGCCATAATATCACAGGTCTTCTTCTATGGCCTTCAAATGTTGCTCATACCCTCAGCAATAAATTGCAGCTGGTGATCTTCCATCACGAGCTCCAAGCCATGCAGTCTTTCTACCTCTAATCTAATATAAACCAGCTCTAACTTTAAGAGAAATTGTATCTTCTGAAAATAGAAGGGGGGGGAAGGAAAGGCAAAATAACTGCCCACTTCTGATACATACATTATCTGCATGAATAAGACATACACACCAAATTATGTAAAGGCTGTATGGGAAGGAACGATTCGTCACCTCCGCGGTGCCTTGAAGAGTAATAAACTGTGATCATCAATTATTTACCACATAAAAGCATGATGTTCTACCAGGGAAAGCTTGCTCATATTTCTTTAAGCAAAAATGCATTTTGGAGCCAGCCAGTGTCATGTTTAACCCTACAGAACCCAACTAACCTTCACAAGGCCATCACATCCACCGAGAGGGAGTCATTGCCCAAGTTCGGTGGTGCGGGAACTATGTTTCCAGCAGGTGCCCAGGTGGATGCCTTGGGATGTTCCTAGAGAGGCTGAGGGGTTGTAGACATCAACTGGGAGGGCACAGCTCAGCAGCATAATCTGCTCCAAGTTTCTTTGAGGGATAAACACCTACATG
Organism: Hydrophis major; assembly: GCA_033807585.1. Taxonomy (NCBI): domain Eukaryota; kingdom Metazoa; phylum Chordata; class Lepidosauria; order Squamata; family Elapidae; genus Hydrophis; species Hydrophis major. Next base: position 115,186,809 of record CM066331.1, read on the forward strand.
TCCATGTACATACATGTCCACCTCACTGTTCCATGTCAGGGAGAGCATTCTTATGCCAAGCGTAGAAGTGCTGAGTTCAGGTACCAATCATTCCCCTGATTCAGAGGTATTTCTCGAGAAAAGTTATCCACTCCTCCACTCACAACAGAAGTCCCTATGCCTCTAGGCTTGAAATTTTGGGCCTGGACAATCTGGACTGTGCCACCTGTGGTCTGATCTATGCATAGTACATAAAATTGTCTGCTATAACATCTTGCCTGCCAACGACTTCTTCAGCCTCAACTACAATAATATCAGCAAACAACCGATACAAACTCAAGGTAAGCTGCTCCAAACTCGATTGCAGAAAATACAACTTCAGAAACAGAATGGTCAACACCTGGAATGTCCTACCTGACTCCATTGTTACAGCCTCAACCCCTGACAGCTTCAACCTCAAATGTCTACCATGGACCTCACCCCATTCCTAAGAGGTCCTTAAAGGGGGCATGCATAAGCACACCAGCGTGCCTACCATCCCTGTCCTACTGTCCCCATTTATCTGTATTTACTTCCTTTGGGCTTGCTTATGTTCATACTTATACTTGTTAATTTGTACATGATTGACAGACAAACAAAACAATAAATAAATTGTCTTCCTTCTGCCCTGATTTGAATGTATGGAGTTGGCAATCACAGTATCCTGGGAGTTGGGTTGCAGTTTGGAGAAGGTTGTTGTGTTCATTTTGAATGTTCAATGTATCTTTCCCAAGATTTGGTCCAAACCCCACCTGAACTCCCCCTGGCAGTTTTAACACTATTTATTATTGACTCCAAAGCGTGAACTGAGATTTGTGTAGGCCAAATACAGTGAATCACAACTCACAACAGCCCCGGGAGCAAAGCCAAGAGCAAAGGTGCTGGGATGTGCCATTGATCACCTTCAGGCGGATGAGACATTGCTCATCCCTGCCTCAGCTTTAGTCTTCATCAGCATTACAGCTGTGTTGGTGGGGTGAAGAAGCAGCCTAGGTTTGCTTGGATCCCTGCAAGCAAATGCAGCAAGGCTTTTTTTTGTTGAGCATTTGGTTTTATGGGAGAAAGAGAAGAACACCCAGCCAAAGTCTACTGCCTGTAAATTCTCATCAAGGCACACAAACGAACACATGAGTTAGTTTTTCAGAGCTCGGTGCCAGAAGATACAAAGTTCCAGATTGACTGGTTTGCAGTGATTCTTTTCAGTATTATTTATTTATTTATTTATTTTGTTATTTATTTATTTGTCAATTGCTTACCAGATAATAGGTATAAGTATAAACAAGAGTAAGAATACAGGAAATAGGTACGAATAAATGGGGACAATAGAACAGGGATGGTAGGCACGATGGTGCACTTATACCTGGGAAGACATACCAAATCCTCTGGATTTACAGTAGCAGCAGCAAAATTCAGGACAGAGCAGGAACAGTGATGAAAGCTGTGGTGGAGTCCATTGTTGTTGTTGTTTTCTTTATTTCTCCAGGTATCCCACCTGGTGCCTGGAGGCATCTTGCAAAGCATCAGAAAGAGAAGTAAACAGGTTAGAAAAATTAGCAAAAAAAAAAAAAATAGAAATGGGCCAAATGGATAATCTACAGAGATGGTATTCAGCAGGTTCTGACCAGTTTTGGAGAACCAGTAGAGGAAGTTTTAAGTAGTTCGGAGAACCGACAAATACCACCTCTGACTGGAGACCTCACAATATCCTTCCCTGCAACGCCCACCAAGCCATGCCCACAGAACCGGTAATAAAATAATTTGAACCCCACCACTGATTATCCACTACCCAAAACAGGCATAGTGCCTGAAGCCTATAATTTGTTTTTACCATCTGCAAATCTATATTATAATAGAGATAATTGGATTCCAATGTGTTATTATAGGAACAATATATCGCATGCAAGTAAACTATTCATGGATTTATTTTGCTATCTTGAAATTATGAGACTGCCCAGGGCATACAAGTAATTTAATCCATCTCTGGAGCAGGATATTGCACTCCTTCAAGGTGCCAACTTCCCATTTGCAAAATGCACAGCAAAGATTCCAGCCAGTTCCTAACGTTGTTTTCTTTCCAAATTCTGTGATTGTTGTTCTGTGCTTCTCCTGTCGCTGTTATGTTAGGTCTTTGGGGAATCACCACTTTGCTATGCCATTAAATATAAAATGGTATCAAAACTGTATTATTTTAAGCTTGCTTGTGGGAACAGTTTTAGAGATTAGGGGAAAATAGAGGAATAGTTTTTGCCTGGCTAAAGCACTGATTTCTTTTGTGAATAACCACACTGTTTTTAAACACTATTTTCCTTGATTTGCATGCTCATAGACAATCGACAGATTTAAAATAATGTGACCCTTGTAATGTCTATCCTTACAGCACCATGTATTAAGGAACTCCCTGTGCTCTGTATAAAAGTATATTTTTATTATTTTTCATCTTTGTTTTGTGATGCATTGTAGACGACCTTCTCCCGTCATATCTCTTCAAAGAATTTTATCTGCTTTTTTTCCTCAATCAGCAACCAGCTCCAGAGTGGTAAAAATAAAAAGTATGAGGCTCTGTTTTATTAGCTCATTGTTCCTCTTCCTTTTAGCTTCTCTCCCTATACTTATGAAAATGGGCATTGGTGTTGGCATGAGTTGGCACTGAAAGAATTAGTTGTCACTTCAGGAGTTTCACATTGCAATAGAAAAGACGTATTTTCTGATGCTTCTACCTTGCCTTATTGCTTAAGCCATTGAAGATAAATTTATGTGCAGATGTCTGTTTATGTACTATTTGATAAGACTGGATAAACTGCCAGGAGACATCATGGCAAAATAAAGTGTGTGACTAAACCTGAGTCTGAAAGTTTAGTAATTTAACTGAAGTACAGCAAAACAGGAAATACGTTATATCTTGAAACTTCTTTTTTAAAAAATACTTTTTTTAAATTTTAGATGAATAAAATGAACACTTATCTATAATGAATCCTGGGAGTTTGAGTGGACCCCCAAATGAGACCTGGAGGCTTCATCTGGCCACCAAAGAACATTAGAAGTTGACCCCAAAAGACCTGGAATCTGGTGTCCAGGCTAGGATCATTCCAGAAGCCTGAGTTCACCTGAAATGACCTCTAGTGGCTTGAATTCACTCACAAATGAACCCTGGAAGCTTGATTTGTCCCCTGAATGAACCCAAGAATGAACCCAATTTGTCCCCTGAATGAACCCCCTGAATGAACTTCAAGTTGGCCTCAAGGAGCCCTAGAAGTTGACACCCCCAAACCACTGGAAGATGGTGTTCAGACAAGATCGTTCCAGAAGCCTGAGTTGACTTGAAATGAGCTTTGGAGGCTTGAATTGGCCCCCAAATGAACCCTGAAAACTTGAGTTGACCCCCGAATGACAAATTATGTAAAGGCTGTGTAGGAAGGAACAATCCATCACCTGATCAATACCCCGAAAACCAGTAAACAGCCTCCATGATCATCAGATAAATCAATCAGATAAAAATTATGATGTAGCACATCAGGAATGAATACATCTGCCTCATTATGAATCTGAAAAGTTTGGCAACAACTTTTCTGATTTTTAAAAAATTATGATCGGATGTGTAATGTAATAAAAGAAGTACAAATGTAGCACTCAGGGAGAATTCTTAAAACATACCCATTTTGTTGTATTTAATGGTTTCTTGGGCTCTTTGAAGTATGTGCCCTCCTGAATCATGTTCTCTGATGAGAACGTGCAGCATATAAATGTTAAATAACTGGAGGACTTCTGCTTCTCTTAAGTAGTGACTGATTGGTCTAATTGGGAATTCTCTTTTGGAAGTCCCAGTAACAAGAGTTTAACATCTACCAACAGCACTGGTGTCTATGTTGGTGCTGGGTCTCAACCCTAGAAGAGCAAATTATATCTTTTTAATGTAGCTTCTGCTACATTGGCTAAGTTTCTGAATCTGGAAGGCCATGTCTGCTCAATCTCATTTGAAGTCCATTGGGTTGCACACAAAACTGTGTTGCGTTCACCCCTTGAAATAGTTTCCAGAAAAGTCTCCATCACTTCTTTTCTGTTGAACCAAACTTTGCCATTATTGTTTAGGTCTTGGGCAAATTTGAGATAGACAGGATTTGTGGATAATTGTATTCGTTCACTATAGTTACAAAATTCATCAATACTTGGTATATAAGCACATACTGACTCAAAACTCTTGAGTTCAGGATTTTGTTTTGAGGACCAGATCAAAGTTGAATTAATTTTTCAATGTTGTTGAATGATAATCTGTTTCCTGTGATTAAAAAAAAAAAAACACCCACCCTGCTTACCACAAAGCAGGAGATAAATCAGAGAAAGCCTTCAAAAAGAGCTCGCACCTGAATGATCAATTCGTAGTTCTTCCTGGAAGTAAATTTGGTTATGTATTTTGTCCTCAGCTCTTAATTGTGTGTGCGTACATCCAAACAAGCTCTCTTGTGTGGAGCCATTTTTATCTCTGAGCTTCTCTGTTCAGTGCTATGTTGGTAAATTGTTAGTTTTTAAAATGGATTGCAATGTGTAATTAGATTATGCATGTCATGCAAAGGAGCAGATTAAGCTGTTTTCTGTTACAGGACAATCCCTACTTCCTACCATGTGTTCCACTGAGGCTAAACATCCTTTCATTAACTGTCACTTATTTTCTTTGGATAGAAATTCAGACCATATCTTTTTAAAAAGGCCCTCTGATTTCTGTTTTTTATCCTCTCAGAATATGATTTGCATAGGGAAAGTGACTTTGTGTTTGTCCCAAAGGGCTGGAAATCACAAGAAATGAGTACACAGTGTGTTCAAAAGTGCCTGGAGAGAGGGAGGTTCTCAGAATGTCATTTATTAAATTAAAGTAATTAAATGCTTCTGTTTTGAGAATGGCAATAAATGGTTAAAATTGTTTTATTTACGGAAGCCTTTCAAGGTATAAATGTTCTATAGTTTAATTGTACCTTTACACACTGCTGTATTTATTTTTAACAATACAATATATTGCAATTGTTAAGCCTGGTCCCCCAACCAATGTTAAGGAAACACGCTAAACAGAATGTGCAGTGTTAGTCAGTTAGGCAGACAGATAAATGTGTGAGATAAGTTTGTATGTTATTTAACATTCAGTAAAATAAAAATCAGATACACTTGTGCTTTCAAAAATATAGTTTATTCCATTATAATTCATAGCATAGTCAAAAAACAGTCCATTAGTCATGTATCATTTCAGTCAGTCCATTCGGGGATACTCAATTCGCAAAGTCCGTGTTGAATATTCAATGTTAGTTCACTTACCATAAATCAGTCCCTATTATCTCTTCTCACCGTTGAGAAGAATCAACACTCCTTTCTCTCTCCTGTTCCAGTGGGAGAAAAAACTCAGTCATCAATCCATCCAGTAATTAGGGATCATTAAGCCAGAGAGAGAGAAAGCTGCCGTTGTCTTGCTTCTTTTATGGTGCTTTTACAACCACACCCTTAATTACATTCTTGCAGTTAAAGTTACACACACTTTAACCAACAAACCATGATAACTTATTTATTATTTTACCTAAACCAATTAGGGTAAACAATGTTATCCCTAACATTCTCCCCTTTTGGGTAATAATAATAATATAATAATATAATCATTTATACCTTGTTACAACTCTCTTTAAACTTGACTACACCTTGAGCTTTTGTAAACTGGTCTGCAATGTTTTCTTCCGTCATGCAGTATTCCAGTTTAGTTAGACCATTCTTCACAGATTCTCTAACATTTAAGTATCCTAAATCAGTATGCTTTGATCTAGTTTTTACAGCTATATTAGTAGCCAACTGTATGGCTGCCTGGTTGTCCTCGTACACAATAATGGAATCTTTAACAGTTACACCCATGTCTAATAATAACTGTTTGTACAGAATTAAGTCAGTGCATAGTAATGACAGACATGAATATTCCGCTTCCATCGTGGACAAGCAGATATGCTGTTGTCTGATTGACCTCCACCCTATTAGAGTCTTACCAAATAATATAGCCATCCCAGATGTTGATTTTCTAGTGTTTATGTCAGTTGCAAAACTTGCATCTGCATAGGCACTAAGAATCAAATCATCCTTTGGCTCTATATACAATGCATGGTGCATTGTTCCTTTAAGATATCTTAAAATTCTCTTTAATGATTGCCAATGACATTGATGTGGATCTGCATTATATCGCGCCAGCTGATTTACACTATAAGCTATATCAGGCCTAGACCAATTGCTTATATATGATAAGCTTCCAATCAAAGATTGATATATTGACTTATCAAATTTGGGACTTTGAGCATCAGTTTGGCAAACTTCCTGACTCATTGGAGTTTTTGCCGGCTTACAAAGTTCCATTTTATACGTTTTAATTAATTGGCAAATTTTATCTTCTTGAGATATCTTAAATCCATTTTTTGTTTTGTTAATTGTCAATCCTAGATACCTTTTTTTTTTTAAACAAATTTTATTAATTTTACAAACACAATACACAAAACATAAACTAAAACATCTTTTCTGAAGGCTGCCTGATCCCGGGTTGAAACTCTTCACACAGACACAAATTCAAACATCATATTCATTTTATATATCCTTCCATATCTTGTTATCATTTTCTTTTCTTTTTTTTTTATAAACCAATTTTATTAATTTTACAAAAACAGTGCACAAACAATTAAAGCATAACAGCTTATAACCATTTTCAATAACATTCTTTGTCTGTTCTATTTCCAACTATCCATTCATCTTTTTTCTTTTACTATACTTCTCCTATACACTATTTGGAGTGACGCCTTTACCCTAACTTAAAAGTACTTCATATAACACTTAATTTATCTTGGGATTCTTTTTAATAAATTCTAAATTTACACAATAAATTTTATACTCTAAATACACATATAAAAACACAATCTTATATACCTTCCAGAATCCCCCTTTTATCCTTAATTAGATTCACCCATTGTCTCTAAATAAGTTTTTTTTCTTTAGATCTTGCTTCCCACCATTGAGGCTTCTCCTCCCCCCCTTTCTCTCTTGCTTATTCTTCTCCTTGCCCTTTTTACCCCTTTGTCTCTCCTCCTCCCTTTTCTTACTCCCTTTCCTTTGCTTTCTAACCTTGCATCCACCTTTCCTCTCATTTTTCTTTTTTTTGGGTTGTTTTTTCAAACCTTAAAATCCCCTTTTTCTTATCCTCTTTCTCCTCCTCCCCGGAAAAAGCCCATTGTTCATCAAAGATGGCTTCTTGTTCCTCTTCTTCTTTGTCCCAGTCATTCTGCTGCGTAATCAACTTTTCATAAGTACATAACGCCATTTCTAAAAATTGAAATAAAGTGCCCAAAGTATCTTTTCCATCTTGTTCTTCCTTTTTATATTTTTGATATTCAATCTTTAGTTCATCCACAAGCAATGCCATCCTGAAAAGAAAAACTTTCCCCAAAACAACCACTCAAATATTTTTAGTCAAAAGTAATTCAAAAAGAAAGTTCCAAAAGTTAATACTTTTCTTCCTTCTTCTATTTCTCTTTCTGGGGTTTCTGTTTAATCAAAGAGGTCCAATTACCATATTTCTTTTTTTAGTATTCTTGGCAATCTCCTCCTTTTTCCACTTCTGCTCCAATATTTTTCCGCTCTCTTCCCACTTGCAACATCAATTTCTAAATAGTCAAAAATCCATACCTCTAATAAAGGTTTTCCAATTTCTTAAATTTTTAAGTCCAATGTCCAAGCAACTTTCAGAATATTTCACTTTCAGTGCCCAAACAAATTTCAAATCTTCTTCTGCTTTTTTCATGGGGTGGGAGAGTGAAGAAAAAAAAAAGTTCCCTTTAACAGTTTCTCCGCCGCTTTCGATCTTCTGAGGGATACAATGTATCCTCCAGCAATTCAGACAGCTCAGTTCCGGCGAATTTAAAGGATGTTGATTGACCCGGCTCAGCCAGCACTTTCACTTTTCTTGCTTCCTCCAGCACGATCTTACCCGGTTGCAGACTTCTTCGTGGCGGCCATTGCTGACCGCTGCTCCACCGCCTTGGGAAAAAGGGGTTTTTCAGGACGAGGAGGGGGTCTGCGACACCCCCAACCCCCTGTCCAGCTCCCCTCTCTCTTCGGCTGTCCCTACAGGGCAGCCATATCCCCCTGACCCATTTGGATTGGGGGTACCTCGGCGGCTAGCATAGCAGGAATCGCGAGCGGTCGCGAATTCCTGCTGCCCCGAAGCCACGCAAAAACCGGAAAAACAATCCTAGATACCTTTTAATCTCACCTAAATGTTTTAATTTTATCTTTTTGGCTAATAATGATAAAATCTCATTAGCTTCATTATTAGTCTTAATTATCAAAGCAATATCATCTGTAAATAATAACAGTAATGACACCATTCCATTATTTTCTCTTTTAAACACACATGGATCTGCTAAACCAGATTTAAAACCTATATTGTTTAACTCTTTCACAATATATTGATTCCATTCATAGCCAGATTGTTTCAATCTATAAAGACTTCTTTTTAGTTTCCAACAATCATTACTATTTAATTTATTATCTTTTATAACAACTGGTTTTTTCAAATATATAGTGTGCTGCAATGGTGCATGCAGATAAGCAGTTTCTACATCTAAATGGTTAATGATATAGTTTTTCTTAGCTGCCCACACTAAAGCTGCTCTCAAGGATGTTGCTTTAAGACTTGGTGCAAAAACTTCATCGTAATCAAATGCAGTTTGATTAAATCCTTGAGCTACCAACCTAGCCTTATGGGTAACAGTCCCATTATTTCCTGTTTTTACTTTGAATATCCATTTGCACCCAATGGACTTTTCTCCTGGAGGTAATTTAGCATCTTCATATACTTTCATTACCTTTAATGAATTTAGTTCTTTTTCCATTGCCTTTTGCCAATTCTCCTGATCCTTTGCAGGATACATCCTAAGTTCATCTACACTAGTTGGAACTTTAGTTACTTGGCAAACTATACTTGCTTGATACCTATCAGGCAGTCTAGTTACATGTATAGAAAGTCTAGGTATTACAGGACTTACAGGTGGACTTTCCTTTACTACCTGTTCATGATTATCTAACTCTTCCTGATCAACTGTTTCTTCTTGTTCTATTTGTTCTATTTGCTCTTCGTGAACTTCTTCTTTAATTGGACTCTTCTTATAACTAGTCTTTTCTTTCTGCCTTTTGTAGTGTTCAATAATTACATCATTATCTAAATCTTGCTCTAATCTATTCCATCCTACATGTTTTAGGAATTTTGCACTAGCACTGCAGTAAACTCTAGATGTACCTGGTTCCCAGAATCTATGAGATCTGTGGTTTGATTCATATCCTACAAAAAATAATCTTTTAGCTCCTTTGTGTCTGAGTTGTGTAGGGATATGCACCCATGCTGGTGCTCCAAATGTGTGCATGTAACTTAAATCAGGTTTTGTTCCATGCCACAGTGTGAATGGTAATTCACCTGTTGTTGAATTAACAACATTATTTAATATATGATTACCACACATTATTGCTTCTCCCCACAAATTGTCAGGTAATCCTGAATCAGACAACATAATATGTGCCATTGACTGCAGTGTTTGGCCTCGTCTCTCTATAAAGGCATTATGTTGTGGCCTATATGGTGCAGACTTTTTATGTTGAATACCTTCCATCCTAAGTCTTCTCTGGAATTTATTATTTGTAAATTCTGCACCATTATCTGTTATAAGAGTTACTAATTTCTTTTTAGTTTTCCTTTCAGCAGATTTTATCCAATTAAAGAGATTTAGATACGTTTCAGTTTTGCTCTTCATCAAATAGCAGAACCCATATCTAGAATAGTGGTCCATTATACTTAGTATGTATCGAGCACCTCCTACACTTGGTTTTTTCGGACCTATTAAATCGGCAAATACTACCTCTAAAGGCTCTTTGGTAGTAAATCCATCGACTCTATTTGCCGGTATGACCTTGCTTTTGCTTTGATTGCAAGTAGAATATTGCAAATGCTTATTACAAGGTTTCAAACTTATTCCTTTAGATAGTTGAACAGTTCTTTTAAGCATTTTAAAATTTAAATGCCCTAGGCATCGGTGTAACAAGTGAATACATTCATCATGAGGTTTCTTATTATCATAAACCATGTTAGCCACCTCTAAACCATTATCATTTAACACATACAATTCACCTCTTAAAGATGCAGTAATTTTCTTATCTTCTTTTTCAATTATGCAGTTATCTCCCCTAAAGGTAACTACATATCCTAGTTTAACCAAAATTCTAACTGAAAATAAATTAAACTTAAGTTGTGGTACATATAACATTTTTACATTCTCTTTTATGCAAGAACAGTATGCTATACCTTGACCTTTAGCTTTCAGTTTCCAGCCATTGGCTAACGATATCTGCTGTGTACTCTTGGACATTTTAACAAAATTTTTGTTATCATTTGTTATACAGTGGGATGCTCCACTGTCAACCACCCATAAATTATTTTTTACAGCTCCGTTAATATACATGGCAAACTCAAAATTATTATTTATCTTTTGATGACTTTTAGTATTCTGGCCAGCGTTCTGGCTCTTTGCTTTTTTACAAAATCTTGCCAAATGTCCTCTTCCTCCACAATTGAAACACTTTTTAATTGCGCATGCAGTAGGAGATTCAATATCTTCTTTTTGAGGTTGCTCCCTTCTTAACTGATCTCTTTCAAGCTTTCTTCTGGCCTCTTCAATCAATCTGCCAGTGATATCAGTTAAAGTTAAGCTTTCCTTAGGCAAAATTTCAAGGGAAGTGACGTAGTTATCAAAACTTACGTCTAGTGAAGACAGAATTATGTAGAGAAAATAAGCTCTTTCTCGTGCAGTTCTTGAAAAATGCTTTTCATAGTATTCAAATGACTCAGCATATCACCATTCATTTGGAGATGCGTCCTGAAAAGCTTCCGTGTTAGATTTATGTGAGCTCCAACGTTATCTCGAACATAAATCCTCTTCAGCTTCTGCCAACATCCAACAGCCGTTTGCTCTCCTCGGATATGAACAAGTTGCTGGTCAGATAGTGTTAGTCCTATTATGCAAAGAGCTTGTTCATTCTTCTGCTTAAAGTCTTCTATCTTTTGACTATCTTCCTCAACATCCGGATCCCATTCCTCTACGTTTGGTGGGTTTTCAATTATGTTCCACAGACCTTCTCTTCGTAGAAGTAGATTACATTTCATAGACCATGAAACATAGTTCGTTCCATCCAGCTTGGATATAAGGGACAAACTTTGTAGATTGACTTGTGCCATGTTTTCTATATATGGATATAAAACTATAATTAATAAAACACAGCTGTCTGTTTACTGTAACGTACAACAACACAAACTCTCACTTTTTACATAAATCTGTTTTATCCTAGTTAAACTGACTTTGCAGCCTCTGGGCCCATAACCATTGTTAAGCCTGGTCCCCCAACCAATGTTAAGGAAACATGGTAAACAGAATGTGCAGCGTTAGTCTGTTAGGCAGACAGATAAATGTGTGAGATAAGTTTGTATGTTATTTAACATTCAGTAAAATAAAAATCAGATACGCTTGTGCTATCAAAAATATAGTTTATTCCATTATAATTCATAGCATAGTCAAAAAACAGTCCATTAGTCATGTATCATTTCAGTCAGTCCATTCGGGGATACTCAATTCGCAAAGTCCGTGTTGAATATTCAATGTTAGTTCACTTACAATAAATCAGTCCCTATTATCTCTTCTCACCGTAGAGAAGAATCAACACTCCTTTCTCTCTCCTGTTCCAGTGGGAGAAAAAACTCAGTCATCAATCCATCCAGTAATTAGGGATCATTAAGCCAGAGAGAGAGAAAGCTGCCGTTGTCTTGCTTCTTTTATGGTGCTTTTACAACCACACCCTTAATTACATTCTTGCAGTTAAAGTTACACACACTTTAACCAACAAACCATGATAACTTATTTATTATTTTACTTAAACCAGTTAGGGTAAACAATGTTATCCCTAACAGCAATGTAGGTGGTATTATTTTAATTTCTGTTTCACTTTCCGCCTGTTATACCTCAGTCTGAAAACATGTGATGCAAAGGTGCAGCGTATCCAAGGTGTGCCATCTTCAGCTTCTTTTCTTCATTGGCATCCTACCATAAAACCCAGGGGAGGGCAGAAGGTGTTTGGGGTAGCAAAGTTAAGGCATGGGGAATGGGATGGCAAGTGAGGGAGGGGAGACACATTGACAAAAACCAGAAATGCCAAACCAGAATAAAGCAACCATCAAGGACACCTGGCCTGGAAACACAATGCCAAACTACACTGAGAAGTGCCAAGCAACCAAGCAGTTTCCAAAACACCAGTATGGCATACTATTGGACACTGGTGGACCGGCCAAGTGGAGGGGCAAGGAAAGGAGGCAAAGTGTAATCTTTGCACAGGAATACTCAGATCCAGCTTTACTATTGCTGCAACCACTTAATTGTAGTAAAAGAACCTATCATTTCGATCAAACGGCATCGCAGGTCTTTCTTTCCTACAGATCTTAGTTGAGGCAGGTCTGACAGTTGCTTAGTGGGTTGCCAACAAGCTACAATCTCAAGATGTTTGCATCCTGCCAGTGAACAGAGTAGCCTTTCCAAGAGAGGCCAAATTTGCCTACCAGTATCCCAAATATACTCCGGCAACCAAGCTAGGTCATCCTGAAAGAGAAGGTCCGTATCCATTCCTCCAAATTCTTCTCAAGAGAGACTGAAATTTGCGAGTGTGTTCTGGCACCCGTTGAAAAGAACCCAGAGACCAAAGAAAGCAACCTTCCAACCATCACAAGGACATATCAGGGGTTATTCTTCATGGTCACATCGAGCCTGGCCTCCTGCAGTGCCATCTTGGAACTTTTTTTTGAGCACCTTTCATCCTGAAAGTTGCTGCCACTTGCCATGACACTAGGCCTTTCAGAAAGGGCCAGAGGAAGGATATTTGAGGAAAGAAATGTAAAGATGAGGAGAACAGATCCATCATATCAGACAATTAATTCAGCTCATTATCTTAGCATCACACATATCTCACTGCCAGGTGAAGGTTAATAGAAAGTTTATGAAATTTGGAATGCAATTAAGTCTCTGAGGAGCACACAGCTAGGAGCTGTGGCAGTTTCCATGGTAACCAGAGGGCTTAAAATCAGCAACAGAAGATTAAATTGAAGGTAAAAAAAAAATACATTAAAAATAGTTCTCCTCCAATGTTTATCTTACTGGAGAACGGAATGGATCAATGACAATGGAAGAGAATGGAACAAAACAGAACAGAATAAAATAGAATAAAATCTTTAGTCACTTTAAATGTACACTAACCAGCATACATTAAAATGAAATTTAATTGCCCTCAGTTCTCAAAAGATAATCGTTATGCATAAACTCACATGCACACACATATATGACACAAGAACATCATAATCTAGTTCTAATGTATAGATATAAATGGCAAAAAAGAGAATCCTGCGAGTTTACCAGATGAATAGCATAGGGCACAAAGCTGTTAACAGAATCTAGCAGACCTGTTGTAAATACTTTGAATCCTCCCCCCAGAGGGGAGCAATAGAAACAGATTGTGAAGTGGGTGTGTGCGGTCTCTAACAATGCTTTAAGTTCTAAGCACGTAGCACTTATAAGCACGTAGCACTGAATAATGGGAAGTGAGCTTCCTGTAATCTTCTCCACTGTCCTTACCACTCTCCGTATGGACCTTCTGTCTGAGGAACTGCTACCATCAAACCAAACAGGGATTGCTTTATTAAAACTCTCAATCGTGCCTCTGGAAAAAGTAGCCAGGATAGAAGGAAAAAGATGTGCTCACCTCATCTGACACAGGAAATGCAAAATACTGGTTTACATACTTCACTAAAAATAACGTATGAAGAGACCATATGGTGTGGTGTTTGCACACACAAGTAACCAAACCATGATTGTGGCAACCAATAGCCATAAAATATTTTCCTAAAACATCATTAAGAAAATATTGGAATGTGCTGAAATGAGTAGATTGACATTTGAAATTAGAGAACAAGAATATAAACAATTTTATGAAGTTTGGGATCTTTTTTTAATCAATGGTTAGATAACACAATATAATAATAGAATATTTAGAAACCTAGGATATAACGAATATGCATTTTTTTTTCTTTTTGGTTTTGATAATATTTTATTAAGATAGATTTGGTATGATTTTATGATCTGTTATAAAATAAATTAATTAAACTATAGTTATCTCGCTTAAGTATGAATTCGTTAAATTGCATTCAAATGATTGTTCAATAGTGATATTGGGATATATGGTTGTTGATTGATGATATGAGTTATTATGCAACATAATTATTATGATGACTATGAAATGGATGCACAAAAAGGAGTGGTAAACCAACCGATACACTGCTTGTAAATTTATGAAGAATGATGATGTTTTTATGTTATGTCCTATGTTTTATGTGTTTGTGTTTGTTGTAAAAAATTAATAAAACTTGTTTTTTTTAAAAAAAATATTTTCCTAAAACAACGCAACTGCTTATTAGAATGTCAACAGATCATATCCTCTAAATCTGTGGGTTTTGCAGGTGTGGGACACACGTTATAAACAAAAAGTTGGGTTTTGCCTCAGCTATCTGGACCTTCATGCAAGCCAATAGCATCAGCACCCAAAATAAAACTTCCTCAGCAGAAGTTTTGGTCAATGATAGACAACAATTAGCAGCATCTGGCAAACCTTACTTAGTCTTAGAAGTTAAATGGAATTGGACCTGGTTCATATTTGCATGGAAGACCTTCAGGAAATTCTAGAGCTGCGATGGCGAACCTATGGCACGAGTGCCACAGGTGGCATACAAAACCATTTGCGCTGGCATGCAAGCCACAGGCAAACTTAGCTTACTGAGCCTCACACCTGATTTTCATCCTATTTTTGAGTCCCTTTTCGGCCTCCCAGAGGCTTGAGGACAGCTTCTGCAGCCTTTGCAGGCCGAAAAATAGGCCCGTTTTGTCACTTCCTGTAATACCGAAAATCAGCCGGGAGGCACCGTGCGGGTAGGGGGCGGAGGGGAGGTTGTTTGCGCATGCACAAGGGGCATGGGGGGCACACACATTGCACGAATGTGCAGACAATTTTTGGTATAGGAGCGCAAAAAGGTTAGCCATTGCTGCTCTAGAGTACCCTACGGTAGCCTGAGTACTTGGTGGGGTAACAGTGAAGCTCCTAGAAATCACTTGAGCAAGCTCCAGCACTCTGAGAATCACCCAAAGGAGGGACTTGGGAGGAGTTTGGGCAGAATATTTTGAGAACCCCATTTAAGGCGAGTTCTTGTCAGAGTATATTTGTGAACTGGAATAGAGCTTGGTTGACAAGGTCAGCCAATGAATAGGCATAGCAACTAAGGCAGCCAATGAGGACTGTTTGGAAACTGAAACTAGAAGTAACCTAAGCGTGGCTCTATATTAAGCTCTGCAGCTCTGAGGCTCTGTTGAGCTCAGAGTCTGTCTCTTGAAAATGAAACTGCTTCTCTCCTCTGCTGTTGTATAATGCTTGCCTGCTGAACTAAAGTGAAACCGATGTCTGCTTCTGAGCTCTTGAGTTGTTGTCCTGCTCTGAACCTGTAACATGTCTGCTTCTCTTTGAGTTACCTCCATGTTGGAGAAATCTACAACTGGTATTGTAAAATTTACTTTATATGTTTATGTAGAAGTTAAATGAAGCCTCAGCCATCTGTGTTTACTTTTCTGGCACTGAATTTATGGTACAGTACTCTGAACGGTTCTTCTACAAACTCTGAATCCAACACAAGGCATCATCCTGTTTGCATATGATTCCTCACCAGCAGACCAGAGGAAACAGGATTCATGCCAACATTTTCAGAAAAGTTTAGCTGTCTTCTTCTATTCAATGATTTGGCCAAAGAGATTAACCTTGTCACATACTTTGAAATTTCACTGCTTTGGCTTAGTAGATCTACTCTACCAGCAAAAAGTCTTCCTTTGAAAGAAAGAAAGAAAGACAAAAAAAAGATTATGTCAGGTTAAAGAGAACTCCAATCTGACAGATAGAAAAAGAAGAAAAGATATTTCAGAAGTACGGGATGAATATGCTATTTTTGATCTATCCAGGCTCGCCATGAAGTGGGGGTGCAGGACTTGCTAAAGGAAAGAGAAAAGAGGATTTTGTCCTTCTGTTGCCTTAGCAACAAGTCGATGCTTGGTCTCTTCCTGCAAGGATTGTCAAAACAAGCCTGTCTATACCCCAGGGCTTCTGATGAGAAAAGGCTTGCAGAGGAAATCAACAGGGAGGAGGAAATTCAGCCCTGGTGCGTCTTTCTCGGGACTCTGCCTCCCTCTGTCCCTGACTTGTTACAGCCAAAGGAAGCACCACCTGCAACCCCAATTCTATGTGCAAAATTCAGATTTTCCAATCTTGCTCCAATCTGACTGATGGGACTGAATGTCTTCTATGCGCTGAAGGGACAGAAAGGAGCCTTTTTAACAGAGAAAGAGAGAGATTAACAGAGTTGGAAGAGACCTTGTAGATCACCTAGTCCAGTGGTCATCCACCAGTGGGCAGGGGATCACTGGTGCTCCATGAGAAAATTTTGGTGGTCTGCAATTTTGGTGGTCAAACCCTCCCCCAAAGCAATTAATCCAGGCTGCGCAGGAACCCAAAGCTGCGCCACCCACATGGCCTATGGGAACACAAGGCTTGCATCGCTTGCATTGCGAACAACACGAGGTAGTGAGGTGAGGGGGGGGAAAGGGTGGAGTGGGGGAACTTGCCCCACTCACCCCACGCACCTGGCCTGGCCACTGGGCTGCTTCTCTCCACTTCTTTCTTCTTCTACTTTTGGCTGCACACAAGGAAAGCAGCAAAAGTCTTTCTTTCTCTCCCCCAAACTCTGCCAAAAATGAGACTTTGGGATCCTGCAAGTCCTCCTGCTCCAAGAGGCTGTGCTGGCAAAGACTCATTTCTGGCAGAGGTTGGGGGAGAGAAAGAAAGACTTCTGCAGCTTCTGCTGCTTTCCTTGCATGAAGCCAAAAGTCTCTCTCTCTCCCTCTCTCCCCCTGAGAACAGAGCTGGAGACAGTATCCTGTGATCCCAAATAAAGAATGATTGGTAGGAAAATGGGGCGGGGAATTTTCCTGCAGACTTTTGGGGGGATTTTCCCAGAGTCTCTGGTCCAAGGGATTAAAAATTATGAGTTTGATGGTCCTGAGGTCCAAAAGGTTGGCGACCCCTGCTCTAGTCCACCACCGCCCCACCTAAGCAGGAGACCCTACATCATTTCTGACAAATGGCTATCCAGTCTCTTCTTCCTTTGATTACTCCCTGACCTCCACCTCAGTTTGTCAAATATTATCTTGGAATTTATTGCAGCTCCGCCATGACAGAGTTACGTGGGAAGCATTCCTCAGCTTAGAACAAGGGTGTCAAACTCGATTTCATTGAGGGTCACATCAGGATTGTATTTGACCTCGGGGGGGGGGGCAGGGGTGTGTGGCCAGAGGGCATGGCCAGCTCAACATCACTCATGTCAGGGGCGCCTGTGGTGACCAGAGTGCTCTGCCCATGAAAACGGGTTCCCAAACTCCAATTTCAGCTGCAACAGCTTCCTGCAATCTTCTGCCAGTGAAAATGGGTAGCCCTCCCAAGCTCCATTTTTGCTAGCAGAGGCACCGCAGGCCAGTCCTTCGCTGTTTTCACAGTGGACCCATGGGCCAGATCTAAGCACCCCACAGGCCGGATCCAGCCTCCAGGCCTTCAGTTTGACATATGCCTAGCTTTGTAGATTCAGACTTTGAGGGAGAGGAGGAACAGCCGACAGGGAGTGGAGGTGTGGCTCTGGAGGTTGTGGAGGAGGCTAGGGAAGGGCAGAGGCCGGCTGGGCAGTCAGAGGAAGAACTAGGCCCATCCCCTCTGCATCCTAGGACACGCAGGGAGGAACGGAGAAGGAAACAACTTGGCTTACAAGAGAGGAAGTGGCCATGATCCTCCTCATTGGCTGCAGCTGGGGAGACTAATATATAAGAGAGATGATTACAACACACCAGATCTCCCTTCCTCTACTTTGCCACGTTGATTCATGTTGTCTAGCGTTGTCCACAATATTGTTACCTCAAGAATTGTCAGTCTTTCTGGTAGGCCAGGTCAAGACACAGAGGCCACAAGCACAATGAGAACTCTGCTTCATTCCTAACAGACAGAGGTGATATTCAGACAGTTCTGACCAGTTCTGGAGAGCCAATAGTGGAAATTTTGAGTTGCTTAGAGAACCAGCAAATCCCACTTCTGACTGGCTCCGCCCCATCTATTCTCTGCCTCCCGAGTCCCAGCTGATTGGCTGGGTCTTCTTTTGTTGCCCTGCAAAGGAGAATGGAGCTGGAAAGCAGGTTAGTGGGGTGGGGAGGGAATGGGGATTTTGCAGTAACCTTCCCCTGCCACGACACCAAGCAACGCCCACAAAGCCACACCGTGCCCACCAAGCCACGCCCACAGAACCAGTAATAAAAAAATTTGAATCCCATCTCTGCTAATAGAGTATAAAAGCCTGGCAATCTTTTTTTTCCCTCTTTTATGCAAAGAGAGTGAAGATTGGGCAGTCTTGGCTTTCCTTCTCACGTATTTCCAGGGCTAGGCTACTGTTTACCTAACAATATTTATACTTTTGCAGTGATAATTCAGTGCCAGAAAAATAAACGCAGATGGCTGATGCTTCATTTAACATCTTTATAAACATAACTGTATTTACAATACTAGTTGTAGATTTCTCCAACATGGAGCAAACTCAAACAGAAAAATGTTGCAAGTTCAGAGCAGAGCTCCAGCCTTCAGCAAGCAAGCAAGTTAGTTTCATCTTCAATAGACAGACTCAGAGATCAAGATAGCTGCAGAGTTGCAGAGATTAATATAGAGCAACACTTAGGTTACTTCTAGTTTCAGTTTCCAAACAGTCCTCATTGGCTGATTTAGTTGCTATGCCTATTCATTGGCTGACCTTGGTACCATGCTCTATTCCAGTTCATGAATATATTCTGACAAACAATTATTGAATTTCTTCTTCAAAACCAAAATTGACCCAAACAGAAGCGAGTGGGGAAGCCTTAGAATAAAGCTGCCGTTGTGGCATTCATCCCCTCCCCTGTCCAACTCTTGTCATGTCTCGTCTTTATCTTTGGCAGCATATTGTGAGTTGTAAAGCTGAGGTTAAATGCCACTTTTCATGACATGGCTTTCACCTCAAGGAAAAGGAACTCTGGGCCTCAGTCACAACTAAAACAGTAGCTCAGAGAGCTGGAGGGAGAAAAATCTACCCTCTTCTCATCATTCAGCTAGACAGCTTTAATAGATCCCCTTCGTATTTTCTGAAGAACTCTGAGCAGCTGGGTAGGAAAACAAAAAGAACCTTAAGGGGCAAAGAATTGCAGAATTGCAGTTCTTGAAGGGGGTATTTATAGAGCGTCTTCTCAACTTGTCCAGTAAAACTGTGACAAGTTTTTAAGTGCTTTGTTTTTGTGGTTTGGGAGGCTGCAGAGGAAAGGATAGAATTTGTTTTGGATGTGTTCATTGCTTCCGAATTTGGCCTCATGAAGATGAAAAGGGCAGTAGCCATCTAAAAAACCAGCCTATTTGGCAAAACATAAAAAATAAGAGTTGTAGAATAAATAAAAACAGGGAGGAATGAAACCTGATAGTAAGAATTCCTGTCCAAAAAGGAGGAGGGAGTCGTATGACCAATGTAGGTTATTTATTGGTTTGTTTAATTTCCAGTGCTATCAAAAATAGATTTGTTCCATGTTCTAACACTTGAAATGGAAAGGATACATTAGATAGTTTGTCTTCTGTTTTCAAAATGTTAGCTCCAAAGGAGGCACAAATTATGTAAACAGCAGACATTTATAGCCAAATGCCCAGTTGAACTCTCCACAGCGTGCACTGTCTTTGCATGGATTGCACAGTATTGTTTGAAAGCAACTGTTTTCGGGTGGTATAAATCAGAAGGAAGGGTGCTTGACTGGAAAACTGATAAATTTGCCCCAAAAAAGGATTAATGCTTTGCAAATCACAACCTCAGACTTGACCCTGTTTTCCCGGAGCTGCGAGCCGAAAGATTAAAAATGCAACATTGCCACCACATGGATGGAAGGTGCCAGACAGCTCTGGAGATCCTTTGAGGAGGTTCGTTTTTTTCTGTCTGTTGTGTGAGCTCTTGAGGTGCTGAGGCAGGATGGAAAATCTGTGGAGAAGCAACAAGTGTCCAAAAAGAAAAAAGAAAAAGGTGTAGGATGAAGGAAAGTAGAGGCCATTTTCAAAAGAAACATGCAATTATTGAGCTGGAATATCACATGTGGTCAGAGAATCAGCTAAAACTCCTGTGCCTCTATTCTAGCATGCTGCTTTGTATCTATGGGGATTGTCAGTCATCCTGGTCAGTGGTCACCAACCAGTGGGCCAGGGACCACTGGTGGTCCACGAGAAAATTTTGGTGGTCCGCAGAGAAATGTCACCCCCAAAGCAATTAATCCAGGCTGTGTGGGAACACAAGGCTGTATCGCCCACATGGCCCACAGAAACACAAGGCTTGCGTTGCTTGCATTGCGAACAACATGAGGTAGTGAAGGGAGGGGGGAAAGGGAGGGGGGAACTTGCCCCACTCATCCCACGCGCCTGGCCTGGCCACCGGGCAGCTTCTTTCCACTTTTTTCTTCTTCTGCTTTTGGCTGCATGCAAGGAAAGCAGCAGAAGTCTTTCTTTCTCTCCCCCAAACTCTGCCAAAAATGAGACTTTGGGATCCTGCAGGTCCTCCTGCTCCAAGAGGCTGTGCTGGCAAAGACTCATTTCTGGCGGAGGTTGGGGGAGAGAAAGAAAGACTTCTGTAGCTTCTGCAGGCTTTCCTTGCATGAAGCCAAAAGACTCTCTCTCTCTCTCTCTCTCTCTCCCCCTGAGAATGGAGCTGGAGACGGTATCCTGTAATCCCAAATAAAGAATGATTGGTAGGAAAACGGGGCAGGGAATTTTCCTGCAGACTTTTTGGGGTATTTTCCCAGAGTCTCTGGTCCACGAAATTTAAAATTATGAGTTTGATGGTCCTGAGGTCCAAAAGGTTGGCAAACCCAGTCCAGGTCACAATTATCCCACAGGTGCTTTTTCAAGAGGCACCTGGACTTTCTTTGAAGACCTTTTGTTCCTCATCCAAGAAGCTTTTTAGGTTCTGAAGAAGCTTCTTGGATGAAAAGCAAAACATCTTCAAGGAAAAAGAAAGTCAGTCCAGTTACCTCTTGAAAAAGCTCCTGTGGGACAAGTCACTTTGTAGATGGCTGTCCAATGAGTTGCTGTACAGCTCCTTGCTCGGGGACTCAATGTCTTAGTGGACAGCTGGGTGGCAAAGGTCGGACAGATTAGAAACCCATGGATTTCCTCCATCTTTAATTCCCTAGATCTAAATGACAGTTTAACCAGCAGTTCACCATATGGTCGATTTTTCCAGGTCAAGGGGCAAACACGGAGAGCAAGCTATGCACAGGAAACCAGATTAAAAAGCAAGATTGGAATATTCCTCAGCAGTTTTCACACTGCTGTCCCTCTGAACAAATTAGCTTTTCGATCAATCATGATTCTATAATTGCAATATAATGAACTTCATTCTATTCTTGAATCAGATTCATTACAGACATCAGCATGCTTGATTTAATAGTGGGTGAATTGACTAAATCTCCATTGCCCTGAAGCAATGTATTTGTTACGTTCAATTTAAGCAACATTTTAGAAATAATCTTAATGAAATAAAATAAAATCCTAAATGCAGGGTTTGGGAATAGTTGTTACCTCTCTTGGGGATGGTAGAGATCCCTTTATAAATTGGTACCAATATGAAAATAGATCAACTCAAGGCCGAAATTTTTCTATTGGGAATGATAAAAGGTGAGTACGCAAAAGAAATGAAATACCTAATTCTACACATAATCACTGCAGCAAGAATAGCTTTTGTACAGTGCTAGAAGGGTGATCAGATACCAGCAAACAATCAGATAATCCAGAAGGTCTACAACTGTGCTGAAATGGACATACCCAAAAACTAAGAGACAAGGCAGACTTAAAATATTGTACAGTTTGGGAAAACTGGTACAAATTGGACTAAGGATAAAAACCAGTGAATAAATAGATAAGGAAAGAAAAAGATAAAGGGGTTAGATTAAGAGTATTTACCAGAAATAGGATATATATATATATATATATATGGCATTCAGCTTTGTTCGGGTATTTTCCCACGTGGTGCTTTTAAAGTTGTAGCAACGTTTCAGCAGAATCTCATCTGCCATCATCAGGCTTCTGTATGGTGTTTGTCTATGAGCCAAACTTTTACAGTGGTTTCAGATTTAAATTTGGGGCAGCCTATTGCTGTGACAGAATGGTTTTTTCTTCCTCCTGATTGGTTGAGAGTCTTGGTCTGTGTTTATTGGTCTTGGAGCTTGCTGTGTTCTGCTACTAATATCTTCTGTCTTTTTTGGGTGGGGGGATCTTTTTGTATCTTGATTGGCTGGCAACATTGTGTTACTTTATTGGAGGCCTTTAGTGCAGCTTGGCTTCGGGTAAATGGACGGCTATCATTAGTTAGGAAGCTGGGTTTCATCTGGGTGCCTGGTTGGGGTGTGTTTGAGCTGGAGGTATCAGGGGGGATCTGTTTGTGCCCAGGTGTTTGCCTGGCTTGTGGTGTGGAGATTTTTTTGTTTGTGAGTGCAGGCTTCCAAATGATTGACAGCCTGGTGGAATCATCTCTTCTGTTCATGCTTTCTGGTCGTTTTTCAATCTCTATGGCTTCTCTGATGATTCTGTGGCTGGGATTTTCTATGGTGGCTAGGGTTTTGGTGCCATTGAAGTTGATGTTATGACCTGTGGCTTCCATGTGTTGGACGAGTGAGGAAGTGTGTTCCAGCTTTTTGACTGCATTTTTGTGTTCATCCAGGCGGGTGCTTATTCTTCTATTGGTCTGTCCAATGTATGTGGCTGGGCATGATGCACAGGGGACTTCATATATGCCTTGGTTTTCCAGGTCAATTTTGTCTTTGGGGTTCCTGAGGATGGCTGCTATTTTTCTGTCTGTTTTGAAGGCAGTCTTGATGTGGTGTCTGTATAGAATCTTACTAATTTTGTCTGTAGTGCCTCTTATGTAGGGCAGGACAGCTGTTCCATAGGTCTGTTCATCTTCTGGGTCTCTATTATGTCTCAGTGTGTTTCTGTGGATCAAGTTGGTGATTTTGCTTTTGTGGAAGCTGTTGGCTGTCAATATTTTAGTCAGGGTGCATAGTTCAGTCTTAATGTGTGTCTTGTCTGCCAGGCGTTTGGTTCTAGTAATTAGTGTTTTAGCCACGGAGTTTATCTGTGCTGGGTGGTGGTGGGATTGGGCGTTGAGGTAGCGGTTGGTGTGTGTTTTCTTCTGGTATATGGTGTGTCCTAGTGTGCCATCTGTTTTCTTGTAGATTAGTACATCTAGGAATGGTAGTTGTTTGTTTGTTTCTGTTTCCATGGTGAACTTGATTTTGGGGTGTGCGCTGTTTAGGTGTGTTAGGAAGTTGTTTAGGTTTTCTTGTCCATGGGGCCAAATCACGAATGTGTCAACTATATATATAGTTTGGGTTTGAGTATGGCATTAGCCAGGGCTCTGGATTCGAATTCTTCCATGAACAGGTTTGCAATGACAGGTGACAGTGGTGATCCCATGGGGGGGGGGGTCCTTCAATTTGTTTGTATCTTTGTCCTTTGTATATGAAATATGTGTTGGTTAAGCAGTGTTCTGTTAGTTCCATGAGGTTCCATGCCCCAAATTTAAATCTGAAACCACTGTAAAAGTTTGACTCATAGACAAACACCATACAGAAGCCTGATGATGGCAGATGAGATTCTGCTGAAACGTTGCTACAACTTTAAAAGCACCACGTGGGAAAATACCCGAACAAAGCTGAATGCCAGACATGTAAGTATATATATATTCTGAGGTTCTCGCAGGTATTTGTATGTGGATCTTTGGTTATTCGGGTTTTCTCCCGCGTTAGATTGGAAGTATCTAGGCAACGTTTCTATGAAGTCTCATTCATCATCTTCAGGCTTGTGTCTTCAGCTCTGTGCTTCTCAGAGTGATGTGAGCTTGCAGCTGCTTCTTCCTTTTAACTGCTAGTGGGGGTGTGGCTTGATTGGGTGGGGGCTTGGCTGTGTTCTGATTGGGTGGGGATGTGTTCTGATTGGTTGGGGGTTTGGCTGTGTTCTGATTGGTTGGGGGGTTGGCTGTGTTCTGATTGGCTGGAGGCGGGTTCTGTTCAGGTGGGGGACCAGAAGCCGCACTGCAGCTGCATCACTACCCACTTCAAACCCCTCTGAGCCATACATGAAGCGAACTGACCCCCACCATGAAGATGCAGCACGACCACGAACTCAAAGCCAAACAGCAAGATCACAGCTCACCAGCTCAAACCCTCCAGCAACTAAGACTAACCTGAGCACAACCAAGCCTGAACAGAATACGCCTCCAGCCAATCAGAACACAGCCAACCCCCCCCAACCAATCAGAACACAGCCAAACCCCCAACCAATCAGAATACACCCCCACCCAATCAGAACACAGCCAAACCCCCAACCAATCAAGTCACACCCCCACTAGCAGTTAAAAGGAAGAAGCAGCTGCAAGCTCACATCACTCTGAGAAGCACAGAGCTGAAGACCAAGCCTGAAGATGATGAATGAGACTTCATCGAAACGTTGCCTAGATGCTTCCAATCTTACGCCCGAATAACCAAAGATCCATATAAATATATATATATATATATGTGTCTGGCATTCAGCTTTGTTCGGGTATTTTCCCACGTCATAGTAGTGGTGCTTTTAAAGTTGTAGCAACGTTTCAGCAGAATCTCATCTGCCATCATCAGGCTTCTGTATAGTGTTCGTCTGTGAGTTAGACTTTTACAGTGGTTTCAGATTTAAATTTGGGGCAGCCTATTGCTGTGTCAGAATGGTTTTTTCTTCCTCCTGATTGGTTGAGAGTCTTGGTCTGTGTTTATTGGTCTTGGAGTTTGCTGTGTTCTGCTTCTAATATCTTCTGTCTGTTTTTTTGGCTCTTTTTGTATCTTGATTGGCTGGCAACATTGTGTTACTTTATTGGAGGCCTTTATATATATATATATATATATATATATATATATATATATATATATATATATATATATATATATATATATATTCTATATATATATATATATATATTCTATATAAAGATATATATAAAGAATATATAAAGAATTGTATCACAGAAACATTCCTAGTTTCTCTTTTTAATCTGCAACAGGAAAATTAGTTCAAAGTCCAGCTTTTTATAAAGAATCATATCACAGAAATATTCCTAGTTTCTCATTTTAATCTGCAACAGGAAAATTAGTTCAAAGTCCAGCTGTTTATATGGCTGAATGGCTGGTTATGTTTTTCTTCTGAAAGAGATTATTTTGCACTCCCTGCAAGGAAGATTAAAAATCAACCCTCCATTTTACCTTTATTCACTGTGCTCATTACTGCCATGGGCGACTGTGCAGTCCAGGGAGATATTAAGCTACAGTAGATGAAGGGAGATTCATGGTCATATCTTGAACTGGTCCAACAGTGGATGCTTCAATCCTGGAAGCTTTCAAGAGACTGTACAACCTTGTCTGAAATAGTGTAGGGCAGGGGTGTCCAACCTTGGCAACTTTAAGACTTGTGGACTTCAACTCCCAAAATTGGTGTAGGGTCTCCTGCTTGAGCGGGAAATTGGGCTAGAACATCTCCCAGGTCCCTTCTGTTATTTTGGTCTTTCTGTTATTTTGGTCTTTCTTACCTGGGCCTGCTCTTCCGTTGGGGAGACATGGTGGCTGGAGCTCTGGAGAAAGAGGTCCTTGTGGTGCTGAAGGATATGCAGAAGCATGGCATAGCAAAGGGTTTGCTTTTCATATGCCAAAGGGCTGCAAGGAATGATAGAAAATACACAAAATGGCACTTATAGCAGCAGTAAGGAGGATAGAATGCCATAAGTTTAATGTTTCCCAAACTCAGTTTTGCTCAAAAGTTTGAAGAGGCTCTGTGCAGATGCTCAGCCCTGGCCTCCATTGCTAACGTGACTAAACAGGCTCATTTCCTTGAATGGAAAAACCCCAATGATGATAGGGAAAGAAATGAATGATTTTGCTAACAATCACTTTCCATTTAATAGCAGTAGCGCTTATACTTATTTGTTCTGTCTCACCTGTGCCAACAAGGTAAGAAGTCCAAGTTTCCAAAGGAATATAAACAAGCAAACAAGTCCAGTAATGACAGGGTTAATTCTTTGAAGCAGGCAGTCTCACACACGCTGCCTGCCAAGTCCAACCAGGTAAGAGTAACATAGATCACACAGGCTTTCAGGAAACAGAATGCACCAAAGCTCCACAGAAAAACTCACTCTAAATTAACACGTTGTCCCGAACAAAAACCCAGAGCTAATACACCCATTTTTATTCCCTGTGGGGCGTGGCAGTCTCTCATCTCAATCTCTGATTTGTCCTTTCTTTCTGCCTTGCATCTCACGCTTTTGCCTGCGCCTTTGCCTCGCATCAAACCAACATTCCTCAGCCAGAGGCCCTGATACGTTCTCCTGATTATCTGCCAATACCTGAGGCACAATCAGGGGGGAAGATCCTGCCGAGGAGGAAAGTCCTGGGGAGGAAGGCAATTCCAAATCCTCTAACAAAGCAGGCTCATATCTCAGAGCCAAATCCTCCTCTTCCTCATTATCCAAGTCTGTGTCCTCTAACAGAACAGGCTCAAACAACACTTATATATCGCTTTACAGCACTCTCTGGGCAGTTTACAATGTATACATTATTTGCACATTTGCCCCCAACACACCGAGTCCCCCTTTTATCGACTTTGGAAGGAGAGAAGGCTGAGTCAACCTCAAGCCCTATCAGGATCAAACTCCAGACTGTGTGCAAGAGTTCACCTGCAATGTTGCCTTCTAGCCACTCTGCCACCATGGGTCCTTTTGATCCCGACAATAAGAAATTAGGATAGTTGGCTTTTTTATTGATTCTTGAGAGTTATTATGATTAGAGAAAATACAAAGAATCTACTGTATGTTGTGGGAGACGCAAATTTAAGGTAACCAACTTTTTCACAATGAAAAGGAGGACACAAATAAATTGAAGAGAAAAAAAACAAAGTCACTTGCATGCGCTGCAATCTCTCAAAACAATTCTCCTGTAGTGGAGCGCATGCGTCTCATAATCGCGTCTCGCTGCACTGTACCAAGCCTTGACAAATCGTCGTGTCAAATACAAATACGTCACATCACACACAACGGATCGTATCGGCATCGATCCAATACGGAGATTTACAAATTAGTCGTCAAGTATCAAAAAGGAGGGCACGTAGGAGGACACTTTTCGAAGGAGGACAGAACTTACAAAAGGAGGACTGTCCTCCCTAAAAGAAGGACGGTTGGTCACCTTAGCGATTTAGAATGTAAAATGATGCCATACTTTGTTGTTATCTGAGGTGAATCTTCAGAGGCCCGTTTAAATTCCAGAGCCAAACATTAAATGATCACTTGGTCTAATCAAGTGATCCTGTAATACCCACCCACCCCGGTCTCCTTCAGGAAGGATAATTAGATGATTAGACTATTTGAGGTGAATTAGATGGCAACTCAGGAGGAGTTAGCACCATGGAGATATCGAAAGAACTTCTTACCGGAATAACGTGGGGCTGAAAACTATGGCCAGGTTTTCCAGGGTCATTTGATTCACATCACTGTTTGCAGCCACCTTGGTGAGAAATCTAATGAGGAAGCAAGCGAGGTGACTGTGGGCTTCCGGAAGGCTACTTAATAGCCTTTTTAGACATCTTGTTTTTTCTGTGGTGCAGTTTTTATTCGCTGTGAAAGATGGGACAGTAATGATTAACAGAGAAAGATTAACATCAGTTAGAATTTGTTCAACGTTTCATAAGCGTTGACTCTCAGGGCATGTGCTCGAAGCCTTTGCTGAATCCCCGAGGATGGCAGCTGTCACGTGGGGCTCCTGAAAGCATTGGACACAGAGGAAAGGAGGGAGATTTCATTCTGTACAGATGCCTTTACAGAGAGGATTAGGGGGGGAATTGGCAACCAAGGTCCATGTTTAGAGAGAGCACTGCTGGTCTTTTAGATTATGCTTGCAAGGCTAAAGGAAATGAATGAGGGTTTTTTTTTAAAAAAAAAAAGACAATTTAGGACAACACATAATCAAGGGAAGATGGATTCCATTCTGGAATTTAAGTAAATGTGATATGCCTGTAACAATAAGCTAGCATGCAGAAATGGGCATGACTTTAAAATCTTGTTTGTGGCCCAGAAAAATATTTTTGTTAGGAAGTTATTATTATATGGGATTTCCAAATAGAAACTGTAGCCTTGGTTCATAAAACACCAGATTTAACGTAGTTGAAATTTAATAAGGAGGAGGAGGAGAACTGTGAAACCCTGGGTGTTTTCTGAGCTTGGGGGTTTTCTTGCAGATGTTTCATTACCCAACTAGGTAACATCATCAGGGATAGAAGGGAGAGGGGCTTGCCAGGAAGGAGGAGGAGGAGGAGACATCATACTTTCTTGCATCAAATAAAAATAAGAAGGCTCTTATGTATTTGCTGTACCTTCAAAAGTGGCCCAAATGTCAGTGCACAGATCTTCCGGGAAAACAGCAGTTGGAAGCTGATTCAGGAATAGTTTAAGGAGGCTGGCAACAGTGTTGATATCTCCGTCCTTAACAAGATCAACCTCTTCTCCTTGATCATACTTTAATCTAAGTGCCCTGATTTTGGCTGCTGATCCACTGATCCGAAAGAGGCCTGTGTGATTTAGCCCTAGGAGAACATGCAACATCCTGAATGTATATTATTAGTAGTTAATACATTCTCCAAGGGGATCCATGAACAAATAGAAGGGAGGAGTGGATTTAGAGGAACCCCAAGTTTCATAAAATTATAACAAATCTAATTATACCAGCTTGTGGAAGTCAATGGCTGAGAGTAATGGGGTTTTACATTTTTAAATTGCATAGAGATTATTGTATGGTCGGTTGTGTTTAGTTTTAATTTAATTTAGTGGTGTTTGTCCAGTTTTACTTGTGGAAGAGCACCTCATTTCGTTGCACCTGCTTGTGAGTGTAATGACAAATAAACTCTTATGTCTTCTGTCTTATGTCTTGATATCTGTACTTCGCTACGAAACTATGTGGTCGGGCTTAGTTTTGGGGGAGGAAAATAAGGGGGAGGAATTCTGCCTCTGCCTATCAGCATCCCTCGGTATTCATCTGGCTAGCGTCCTATCAGTGTGAGAGAGTTGAGAGCTGTTTGGAAACTGAAAGAGTATTTGCTATGTGAACGAGAAGGAGACAGCATGGAGCCTGGGCGTGGCTTAGCTCAACTGTTCTGTACTAAACCTGCTTGGTGCTCTGAAACTGAACCTCCTCTCCTCTGCTTGTGTTTTGCATTTGGAACAGATTTCTTTTCAGGTGGGGAGGGGGAGTAGAACTCCTTAGCATCAGAGCGTGTTAATAAATAATATAGGAAATACTAATCTCTGATGGTCATTTAGAGAAATCCTTTCTTAGTGAGCCCCTAGAAGGCAAATTTCAAGTTTGTAGGCTTTACGGTTCTGGAGATTTTGTGATGATGCATGAGTGGTATTTTGCTTTTATATAGAGAGATTAAGGGGGAAAAGGACATTGCCTAATTTTGATTTTTTTTTTTTAAAGGTGGGGTGTTCTTTAAAAACATTCCCTTCTACACATTTCTTACATGAGACAGCAAAATGCAATGCAGTGTTGCTTTCTTCTTCTTCCTCCTAGATAACACTGATCAAATCAAAACTAAATATAGTAGTTAATGGTATTTGGGCACTGTGTTTTTATTTGCAAACCAAAACCAAATTGTATTCAACCTCCATTTCAGGTGAAGATACCTAAGATTACCTGACTGGAGGCATTATGTAAATTATCATGGCCACAGAAGAAAAACCTCCTAGAGCAGGGGTCTCCAACAATAGCAACTTTAAACCTGGAGGACTTCAACTCCCAGAATTCCAGGCCAGCTGGCTGGGGAATTCCAGGAGTTGAAGTCCACAAGTCTTAAAGTTGCCAAGGTTGGAGACCCCTGTCCTAGAGCACCTACTTTTATTCATTTTTCATGTTTCAAAGAAGAAGGAAAAATACCCCACAGTATCTGATGCAAAGCAGATCTTTCCCCTGGAATATTATTACAAAAACCAGCTAATCAGTCCCAAGCTGGCAAGCTCCCTGAAAGTGTGAGCCCAACTCAAAATACAATGCATAATAGATTTGCATATAATCTACTTCCAGATCACATGACTTTTTTTCTTCCAGATGAAGCTGTTTCCTTTTTTAAAAAAAAATCCTTGATCTGTTAACTGGAGTGATGCAAAAGCAAGGAGTCAAGGTGACACTGGAGATTAGAGCCAAGGTCCTTGTCATGATCAATTGGGTGGCAACTTCAGCAAATGCATCATCATTCAAAGGGGAATCTACTGTATCTCCAGAATGGTTGGGGAAATGCCAACCAGCCTGAATTTACTTCGTCTGACTAATAGGATTGTCTATACAGTTAAAGGAAAAAGCTACCAGCCGTGGTGGCGCAATGGTTAGAATACAGTATTGCAGGCTAATTCTGCCCACTGCCAGCAGTTCAATCCTGACTGGCTCAGGGTTGACACAGCCTTCCATCCTTCCAAGGTCAGATAAATGAGGACCCAGATTGTTGGGGGGCCAAAGACTGACTTTGTAAACTGCTTAGAGAGGCCTGTAAAGCACTGTGAAGTGATCTATAAGTCTCAGTGCTATTCTTATTGCCATGCAACCTGCCCCGTGCTTCTAAAACTAGACTGAATTCAGCTGCCACCTTATGCTGCTTGTGCTTCTCTGTTATGTTGTGACAGACTGCCATAAACTGTAGGGAGGGGGAATGAAGGGGTGGGATGCTTGGGAAAATGAAAGTAAGTGCAGTATCTATTCAAGATGCTGCTTCAAGGTCATCCAGGTGGAAAAAGGAGGGAGCTACATATCTAAGTACACTTGGACTGACCATTATGAAAACATGTTGCCTCAATCTCAGCTATATGGAGGTGGGCAGGGAGAGACAGCTACTGGAGGGAAGGTTGAATTTAGGGATTTGGGCATGTGATTCTCAGTTCTGGCTTTGCATTGCTGCAATACACTTGACTTGTAATAAAACTATACTTTTCTCAACCAGTGGAGCCAAGGACGGTTCCCATTTAGAGGTTTACATTGTGGCAGGTCTGATGCTGATGCCTCCAGGTTTTTATAGGAGGAAGAAGGTTTCTTGTCTATCCAGAAATGCCCCTGAGAGGACAACTTCCAGATGATAATAATCCACATTTGATTGTTAGAGTAGACCCTTGAATTTGTTGATTCTGTTGGATCTGGATAGAGTTGGGGTTTACCTGACAACTCAGAACTGTCTATGGACAGTCATTGCAGACGAAAAGATGTCCAGAGCCATCATCAATGATATTGAATGGACATCATCACCAGCAATATTAATCCCCAAAGTACATGCCTTTACCTGACCAAGTGCATTGCGTTGAGAACTTCCATCTGAAAGGAAGAAAACAATCACAGCCAAGTGTAATCATGAACTTACCAAACTCTTCTAAATATTCCACTGTATGTTGGACAACTAGAGGAACAGGCTGTTGTGTTGTATCTTTGATGATGATATCAAGGGGAGAACCAAAGATTGTTTGAGGCTCTGGTCCAACTTTGTTTTCACCATGCTTCACTTTTACAGATGACAATGATTGCTGCCAAGAGACATAATTGCATCAGTTGCTCTTGCACCATAATTTTTCAAAATTTATATAATGTCAATGTTATAACAACAGGGTTATGGAACTGAGTTTGTGAGCCTTGAAAATTGTTGGCCATGGATTGATGTAGTGTGTGGGGACATTTGTTGGTTCCACTAACTTGAGCAAAGATATTATGTGCCTTGCAACCTAACCTTCCCCCAGTCAATTAATATTATAAATTAAATAACCTTACAGCGTAAGAAGTTTCAAGTTTTACTGCACTTATTCCTACACCCCCATCCTTGGTGTAAAATGCAGATAATTACTTATTCCCTTACATTGATCTGCCTTCTTGCTTGATTTGTATACATACAATTTAGGACTGTGGACCACATGCAAGCTTGTTGTTAATTATAACAGGAAAACCTTATACTTCATCAAGCATGCATGTCGGGTGGGATTAAATCAGTCTTTCCTAAGTGTTTCTTGAAAAATAAGATAAATTACACGCCTACAGGATTACTACAATTGACTAAACAGAGATCCCAAATAAAAGATCTGCCATTGTTTGCTGATGCCAGTTTTGTTGTTTCATAGTTTGTTGCTTAGTTTATTCATCATCCATGTTTCCAAAACTGCCCAGTTTCTTGACACTTCTTTCCCATTCACCCACTTTGGAGGGCAACACAATATTTGCCTTGCTCCAGTGACAGTTATTTCACTAAGCCTCCAGGGTTTTGATTCTGAAGTCATCCACTCAAAATAAAAGGAACTTATTGTGCAGACCATCCATTAATACTTTAAGGGTTAGTGAGAAAGTCAGGGTACCTCTGGGAACATCAGAATAATGGAAGGGATCTCTATACCATTTCAGACAAGTGGCTTTCCAGTGTCTTCTTTAAAAAAAAAACCCAGTGATGAAGCCCCTACAACTTCTGAAAGGAAGCTGCTCCACTGGTCAATTGTCCTCACTGTTTGGAAGTTTCTTCTTCATTCCAGGTTGAGCTTTTTAAGAAAAGACTGGACAGCCATATGTCTGGAAGGGCATAGAGGCTCCTGCCTCAGCAGGAGTTGGACGAGAATGGCATGCATAAGCGCACAATCGTGCCTACCCTCCCTGTCCTATGGTCCCCAATTATTAGTTCCTATTCCGTGTATTTATTCTTATGTTTATTCTTATTTCTATGATATTGTAAGCGTTTGCACCAAGACAAATTCCATGTGTGTCCAATCACACTTGGCCAAGAAAGAATTCTAACTGACAAAATAAAATTAGTAAATAAATAAAATTAAATAAATAAATAGAAGATCCCCCTTCAACTCTGTTATTCTGATGTCACCTGATATATGGTATCTTAACTTTTTCACTAATCCTCAAAGAATTAATTGGTGAACTCTGGACAACACGTTTCTTTTAATTGGAGCAGATGTCATCAGAATCTGTTTTTAAAACCCTGCCTTTTTACAGAATGATTTTACAGGGCTCTCGTTCATTTCAGACCCTGTAGATTGAGTGAGAGTGACAGGCCAAAGTTCTCTGGAGAGTTTCCATGATTGAGGAGAAACCAGAACCTGATTGTCCCCATTCCTAGTCCAACACTTTGACCGCTCCTCCTTTTTTAACCTCTATAATTCTCTCTTGAGCACCAAGTTATAGAAATGAAAGCTAGTATATATGATTCCGTTATTACAGATATGATTCTGTGCTGGAGCCAATATTACCTTGATGAGCAATATTAAAATGAAGTGAATCCAAACATTTAATTCCATTTATTTAATTGTTTCTCAGGCTTAGAGAGCATCCTTCTGTGAACAGAAATTGCTTTTCTGCATGAAGCAGAACATCTGGACCCAGCCCAATAGATTCTCCTCTCAAGGCTGGGATAGCGAAATATGGTATTCACATTCAAGGGACAATTCCAGGGTTTAAGGTCAAATCTCAGTTGAACATTCGTCATGTGAATTTCCAAGGAAGCCCAAGTAGAACAGACTGTACTGTAATGCAATATCTCTCAAATACTAAAAAAATAAATAAAGTAAATGCAGCTGACATGTTCATCATGATTAACTTAAAGTTAGATTTTGATCATGGATAGGAGTTTGACTCTCTGACTGTAGTATGAAAAAGGGGATACAGATTAACTTGATGCAGTAAGGTAGAGTAAACTTCGTTGCCTTTTAGTAATTAGTTGAAATAAATCAAATCCAAATCAATAAGGCATATTCCTAAGTAAACCTTCTTAAAATCAATGCATGAAAGACAAAAGATTGACAAGAGGGGGGGAAAGGAAGAGAACATTTACAGATAGTATCCAAGCAGGACTGACAAAGACCAACCCTGGGTTTTCTGGAAACAGGTCAGTCATTTGCAGCAACCTTCTGCTGTTAACTACTCAGAAGGTGCTTTTGCAGACCCTCAGTTAAGCCCAAGGAGTTACGTTCCACTTACGCAGAGGGAAATGGAGGCCCCTGTCCCCATGTTAGGTCTGGACCAGAAGTTCTCTCAGGAGAGAAGGCCCACAGGCCAACCATGGTATTCCTCTGCCCCTCAGCAGCTCAGTGGGGCTGGGGCTTTGTAGAAATTCATCCTTCCAGGTAGGCTTGGCAGGTGCTAAAGTAAACAAACAAAGGCAGTCCTCAGCAGCACCAGTTTTCTGCTTAGGACACTCTCCGTAACTACTGAACCCTTGGACAGAAACTCCCTGGGATGTCCAAGCTAAGGAGGTTGCCATGGCATCCTGCATACACATACACACCAGGAAGCCATGACTTCCGGCCTTTCTCTCTGGGCAGCAGCAGGCACTGACAGGATTAAGTGGAGTGGCAAACTGGAGAGCCCTGGTGCATAAGAAAGGCAGAAATGACTCCATTGTGGGGACCTTTCCAGAGTCTTTCTTCTGAGAAGAGGCAACCCAAGTTTTTAGATCTATAGTTTGTTAGGGAAAGGGAATTGTTGGGGTCAGAGGAAATCTTCTGGAGCCCAGGACCCGGAATTTGGGGAATGCCAAGTCATCAGGTGTATACAGTCCTTCACAGGAAACAAAAAGTCAATTTGGAGGCCATGACGGTATGATTTAACCTCTGCCAGTTCTTTGTGTGCGTTGTGTGGGCCTCTTTGGAAATTGATGCTTTGTCTCTGGATGATGGTAACATAACCACAGGTCACACTTGGTTATCAGACATTATGTGTGCATAAAGCAGAGGTCCCCAAACTTGGCAACTTTAAGACTTGTGGACTTCAACTCCCAGAATTCTCCAGACAGCACAGAATTCTGGGAGTTGAAGTCCACAAGTCTTAAAGTTGCCAAGTTTGAAGACCTCTGACGTAAAGGAAGCATCTCTGAGAGCAGAGCACTCATTGGGCAACAGGTGTTGATTGCACAGTGCTTGACAAAGGGAAGAGGAACCTCTCCTGCTGCCCATTCACCCCCACCTTCCTTCCTATCACACAAACTGAAAACACCCCACATGCCAGTCCAGTGTCGGCTTCTGGCTTGTCCCATTCTCACAATGGCAGTCCAGGGAGCTGACTGCAGGCTGACACAGGAGCAAATTGATCATTGTGTCTGAAGCCCAGCCAGTTGCCTGGATAGCAATAGCAATAGCACTTAGATTTATATACCACTTCACAGGGCTTTCCAGCCCTCTCTAAGCAGTTTTACAGAGTCAGCCTATGGCCTCCAACAATCTGGCTCCTCATTTTATCCACCTCGGAAGGATGGAAAGCTGAGTCAACCTTGAGCCTGGTGAGATTCCAACTGCCAAATTGCAGGCAGTTGGCTGCAGCAGAAGTAGTTTGCAGTACTGCACTCTGACCATTGCGTCGCCGAGGCTCAAATATGCCAAATATTTACATGTATATTTGTCAATGTATAAACTGTTTTACTGAGACTTTAAGACAGGTGCAATCAATAACTGCATCCAAAGGGACAATAAAACAAGTATATGCAATGATATGCAATAAAGAAAGTGCAAAATAGGATGATAGGTTTAGAACTCGCATCTCCCCAGTCTTGCAAATCAAAGCAAAGGCCAGCGTAGAAAAATCCTGGGGCCTCTTAAGTGGCCTCAGTGAGGCTTGTGAGAACTTTGTTGAACTCCAGGATTTTCTCTGAAGCCGAATTCTCCAGAAGAAGATCATTAGCAGGGCCCAATTCAGGCCATGGCATTCGTGTCCCAGCCTTTTGGGCAGAATCACCACCCCGAAGGAAGCTTCTGCTGGTCATCATCCATCATTTGACAACTCCAGAACCTCTGGATGTGGAGGAGCTTTTGAGCATTTCACATCAGCTGCCCAGTGATGGGATTCAAAAAATGTTACTACCTGTTCTGTGGGTGTGGTTTGGTGGGTGTGGCAGGGTAAGGATATACTGCAAAATCCCCCTTCCCTCCCCACCCCACTAACCTGCTTTCCAGCTCCATTCTCCTGTGCAGGGCAACCAAAGGAGACCTGCAGTACTGCATTCTAACCACTAGACCACTGAGGCTCTATGGAATATCACTCCATGGCATGATGCTCCATGGAGAGGACCTCCCTTCCCCTCCCCCCCTCAAGAGCTGCCACAATGTGGTTGTCAGCATTTCAAGGTCTGTAGAACCAGAGACGATCACAAAGCAGAGGTGATCATTGGTTGAGCTCTGCAAGAGAGAGAGGAGCCAAAGATCTAACGGGAGCAAAAGTGCCCTTTAACAGGGTTCAACGGGTTTGACTTACATGAATGGACAGCTGGAAGAGAGCCAGAGACAAGCAAAAAGTCACGTAAAAGTCCCTCTGTGATGGAGAGTGGAGAAATTTGCACCGTAGGCTTCATTATATGGCCAGGTCCAAAAGGAATTGCTGTCCTGGTTATTGTACGCTCCTTGCCTAAAGAAATAGACTTCTTCCTTACCAAACTGCTTTTCTTTTACACACCTATTCGCATCCATGTTGTCCATGCAATAAGAATTAATTTGACAACAATGAGTATGATCAATATGAATGCAACTGAGTAAGCTACATGAATTTACAATGGAAGCCCCATTTATTTCTGCAGAGGATTCAATAGCTTACCAGCAACCCTACTGTTATTCACAAAGAATCATGGAATCCTAAAGCTGGAAGTGACCTTGAAGGTCTTCTAGTCCAGTGGTCATCAACTGGTGGGCCAGGGACCACTGGTGGTCCGCAAGAAAATTTTGGTGGTCCGCAGAGAAATGTCCCCCCAAAGCAATTAATCCAGGCTGTGTGGGAACCCAAGGCTGTGCCATCCACATGGCCCTCCACCCACTGGTCCCCACCCTTCGGCCGAGCACAAACCTTACCTTGAGTAGAGCCATGTGAGTTGGAACTGGAAGGTAAGACCAACGGCTGGGGAGGGAAATCCGCCCCGGGGTGGCTTGCTAATGTTGGTGGGAAAGTCGGTTCCATATTCCAGAGCTGCAGCAGTCACAGGACTGGCCCTTTGGTCATCCCAGAACAGCTCCTCCAGTCCATGGCAGGCCGGTGCACCCAGGTGGAGGAGCAGCTGCTCCAGGATAATCAAAGGGCCAGTCCTGTGACTACTGTAGCTCCGGAATACGGGACTGACTTTCTTACTGTCAGCAAGCCACTGTCAGTCCAAATTCCTATTAGTGGTCCGCGCGATTTAAAATTATGAGTTTGGTGGTCCCTGAGGACCAAAAGTTTGCCGACCCTTGTTTCTAGTGTGGGGCCCAAGGCAAGAGTCCTTATGCCATCCTGGACAAGGATTTGTATATAGTGCTCCTTCCTCAACCAGCTAATTGGTTTATTGGAAGCCTGTTTAATGTTAAATGAAATAATAAACCATTTTGGAACAATCTGGTCAGATTTAGACCAAGTCAGATTTCAAGGAAAATTTCAAGATTTCTTTGGAAACTTTAGAGATGGGTTTGTTTTTCGTCTTCTAATTTAGTGGAGCCTTGATGTTCTTAACTAGGAGCTTTGCTACATTGCAATGTTATAAGATCCCTAGGGAAATCTTGTCTTGAATTTGTAAAAATAAAATAAAACCAATATTTCAGTTCTGCAATTGGTGGTTTCTTTAATAAATTGTATTTATTCCCTGGCTTTATAGATTTCAGTTGAATCATTTTAACAGTTCCTAATGCAAGATGCAGTAACTTTTTTTTTTGCCATCCAACATCTTCATTGGTATTAAATGCTACATTCTTGTTGTGCTGTTTATTTCATAGATCGTGGAATCTTTTGGCAACTCACCAGATTCCTCAGAGAAAACAGGATCTTCGGTCACTTTCACAACATTCAGGATGGTGTATTTCCTCCATCACCCCTTACCAAGCAATATTATTAAGATTCCTAAAGAAGCACTGTGCCAACTTGGACAAAATTAAGTACAAATATTACATGTCAATGAGTATAAAATACATCGGTTGCACCAGAAAATACCTAGCAAAACTGTAGTAACAAAACAAGGTGAATGAGAAGAAGAACCTCCTTCAGGAGGCTGATCCCAATGTTTTGCACACTTGCTCTGGCCTGCACACTCAGCCTCAGATGGAGTAGGATGCTCGTCAAGAGAAGCTCCATCTCAAGAGCTCAGCTTCACCACCCCTTCAAAGTCTCTTGGTCAGTTGCAATCGGGCATTGTCACTCCTAGGCACAACCAGCCTTTGGCTAATGATGGGCAATGGCAAAGCAGAAGGCCTCGTTGTATTGTTGGAACTTAAGCTGCCATGGCCAGGACTTGATGCTTTGGCTCAAAGGTCCAAGTGTTTCGAAAGAAGTATCAAAAGTGTCTTAAAAACCTTTATAAATAGATGCAAAAGTTTACTAAAAGTCTTGGTATAAAAACAGCAGCAACTATTCCATTTACACTTGGGAGACAGCTGTGGAGGAATAAGGGTTTGGCCCAATAGTAGGGTTTGTCCCAGGCCAACAAGGAAGCACAGCCACCAGGAGGAGAAGCCCTCCAAAGAGCACACACAGGCCACTGAAGTAGAAAGCCACGTCATAACAAGCAGTCCAATCATAAAACCAACCTGAAAGAGAACACAAAGAAATGCCAGAAACAGATCCAAACCCTCTTTATCTCCCACCCATCGCTGCTATTAAAGAAGATTCCCTCTTCCATAAAAAGGCCACACCAGAGCATGACCACACCAGGGAAGACATGATTGCAGTCCTCCAATATTTGAGGGGCTGCCCCAGAGAGAAGGAAGGGGTCAAGCTATTTTCCAAAGCACTCCAAGGCCAGACAAGGAATAAGGGATGGAAACTGAACAAGGGGAGATTCAACCTGGAAATAAGGAGGAATTTTCTGACAGGGAGAACAATCAACCCATGGAACAGAAGTTGCCATCAGAAATTGTGGGAGCTTCATCCCTGGAGGCTTTCAGGAAGAGACTGGACTTCCAAGAAATGTCCAGAAATGATGTAGAGTCTCCTGCTTGGGTTGGGGGTTGGCCTTAGAACTAGACAAGGTCCCCTTCCAACTGTGATTATATGTAAAATTTAGTTGCTCAGGAAACTGCCAGTGAAGGATGCCAGTGTTTTGAACCCAAGTGATTTACAAGCCACAATTGTAGCCAATGGCTCTACTCTTGCCGGCTGTTGTATCACAGAGGTGGAAAGGATTACTGTATGCTCCACAAACCAGGACACAAGTTTTTAAGGCTACTGAGAATACACCGCTCTGCTTTTCCATTGTAACAGAATAATGCTACAACTTCACTAGCAGGCAGCCATTTTTGAAAGGAAGGAACAGCATCTGGCTGAAATGCTGACTTACCTACAACTGGGGGTCCAAGGCTGTTTCCAAGCCCGGCGAAAAACATCAATATGCCATAGGCATGGGTCAATTTCTCGATCCCCACCATCTGGGTTGTGACATAAGGGAAAATCGACCAATTTCCCGCCAGGAACCCTAAAACCCCCGAAAGGATTGCCAGAGTGCTGTAGCTCTGGGCAAAGGGGATTAACACCAGGGCTCCCGCCATCAAGATCAACGTCAGGATGTAGAGATACAAAGCATTGATCCAGTCTACATCCGCCAGGGCGCCCAGGGCCAGCTTCCCCACAGCAGTCATAATGCCGATGATGGAGATCAGAGGGATGACACCGTCTCCCTCCATGACATTTGAGCTCCTCGCCACGTCCTCCATGAGCAGGGAAGGAGGGAAGCTGCCAACGTCGAAGAGGAAGATGGCAATGAAGAGGGCAGAAAAGACTTTGTTTTGAAAAAGGCTCAGGGTGTCCTCCCAGTACTTTAAATACAGGCCCCATTTCTGCTTAGCCAGTTGTTTGCACAGGTAAGTTTGTTCTGCCACTTTCTTTGGGTAGCTGTCTGCCTCTCTTGAGGCGGCCAAGAGCAGCTGGCTGTGAACTGGGAGTCCGTTCGCTTGGTGGTTGCTGAGCGGCCCCTGGTTCTCCCCTTTCCCCTCACTCTGGGCCTTCTCGGGTATGGTGACATGTTCTTCATGGGAGGGCTTCTCTTTTCTGGGGTAAAGGAGGTATTGATCTGGAACCTTCTCCGAGTCGGGTTTCTGGACCACCGGCAAAGGCCTCATCAGGCTGCCACAAGGTAGGATGTTTAGAGAGAGAGCACCAATGATCAGCAGGCAGCCATCCAACCCATACAGTTCAATCAGCTCTTTCTGTAAGGCAGCATAGATGAAAAGGCCAATGCTGGAGCCTGGAAGAAGAGAAGAGCAGGTCAATAGATGCATGTTGCCGTCTGCTGTGCCTTGGCTGCCAACGTAATAAATGTAATGTAAAAATTATGTAAAAAGCTGCAGAGCAAAGCAATAATACCAAAAGCAGAGGTGGGATTCAGCAGATTCTGACCAGTTCTGGAGAACTGGTAGCAGAAAGTTTTGAATAGTTTGGAGAACTGGCAAATCCCATCTCTGACCGGCCCTGCCGCCATCTCTTCTCTATCTCCCCTTGAGTCCCAGCTGATGGGCTGGGTCTTCTTTGGTTGCCCTGCACAGGAGAACGGAGCTGGAAAGTGGGGTGAGGATGGAAAGGGGATTTTGCAGTTTCCTTCCCCTGCCATGCCCACCAACAGAACCAGTAGTAAAAGTTTTTGAATCTCACCACTGATCAAAGCACCAATTTTCCAGAAAGCAATAGCAATAGCAATTAGACTTATATACTGCTTTGCAGTGCTTTTACAGTCCTCTCTAAGCAGTTTATGGAGTCAGTCTATTGCCCCCAATAATCTGGATCCTTATTTTACCGACCTGGGAAGGATGGAAGGCTGAGTCAACCTTGAGCCTGGTGAGATTTGAACTGCCAAATTGCAAGCAGCCAGCAGAAGTAGCCTGCAGTACTGCACTCTAGCCATTGCACTACCATGGCTCAAAGACTTGAAGAAAGCAAAGACTGAATCAGATCACTCATTCCTGGCTGAGCCCATTCTCTCTCTCTCTCTCTCTTCCTCTCTTTAATTATCCTTTCAAGATCTAGCTCGTCCAAAGGACCAGCAGCACCTTCATGATAAAATTATGGAAATGGAACCTGAAACTGATCAGAAGTAATAGTTAACCGTGATAAATGCAGACTGACTTCTGGCATTTGGAGGACATAATCTCAGTCAACCAAACTACTGCATAAAGTCATTCCACCATGAGATCAATATCAGGTAAAAGAACCTACCTGTGGAAATGAGACCCAGTGCAAAGCCTCTACGTTTGTCAAAGTACTGGCACGTGATTGTGATGGTGGCTGTGTACAATAAGCCACATCCAAGTCCTAAAGGTAAAGAAAAGTTCATGGCATATGATCAGTGCTCCAGAACTCTTGGCTAATATACTTAATTTTCTTTTTTCTTTTTAATAGATTTTTTATTGTTTTTCAGTATCAAACAGTGTGGCTGTTCTGGCATCACTCTGCCATACATACAAAGATATGACTAAATCATTAACATTCATATTATTAGTACAATAATTAGTGCAATATTCACAATATAGGTCCATTTGTCATAATTATTTTTGTTCCAACCTTCCCCTCTCTTCTGCAACCATTGATAAAACTTATTCCAAATATCATAATATTCTGATTCCCTCTTATTTTTCAGTTCTAGAGTTAGTCTATCCAGTTCTGCACAAGCCAGAATTTTTCTTATTATCTCTCTTTCTGGTGGTATGTTTTCATTCTTCCAATATTGCGCATAGAATATTCTCACTGCTGTCAGTTCGTGTATTATTAAATAAGTTATGCCTTTGCTGTGACTTTCTGTCATTATATTCCTAAAAGGAATAGTTCTGGCTTAAATTGAATATGTTCTCCCACCATTTGCTCCACCCATGTCTGTTGCCAATATTTCATGGCTTGATTACATGTCCACCACATGTGGAAGAATGTACCTGGTCAATCCTTACACTTCCAGCATTTTGGTGATAAAGTTTCTAAACATTTCAACAAACCTCTCTGGAGGAAAATGCCACCTGTAGAACATTTTGTATAAATGTTCCTTGTATGATGTAGCTAAAGTTAATTTCCTTTTTTTTCCCCAGAGACTTTGCCGTCTAGCCAATTCAATGTTATGTCTGAAATGTTTGGCCCATGCCACCATCATCTGTTCCTCCAGCTTATAGTCTAATGGGGACTAATATATTTAATTTTCAATGAAAGGACACAGGGAACCATTCTGGAGGGTTCCCCAAACACCTGCACTGTTCACCTGGATATCAGGCAAATTCTGGCGTGGGGTCTGCAAGTCTCTTGGGAATTCAGCCACCCACCAGGGAAGATTAGGGTCCAGGTTGAAAAATCCCCTTTCTAGAAGATGCCTTTAACTCCTGAGCATTCAATTCTCTTGCTATCTGGTGGGGACAAAGAGGACCCTGTGAATTTTCTTACCAACAATAATTCCATAGGAACAAAACAGAAAGTAGATATTGGGAGCAAAGCTGCTCATCATCAGGCCTCCTGCAACCATGAAGCTACTGAAGATGGTCACTGGCCGTGCACCAAAAGCGGAGACACAGGTGCTGCAGATGGGACCTTCAGGGGGACAATCGGGGAGGAGAGAAAAACACAGGCACAATCTTATTTCAAACGTTTAAAAGGAGCCGGTCGAGAGATGGATTGACCTCTCTTAAATCCAAAAAGAAGAGCTCTCCCTCGAGGTATTTTAATGCTTATTACATCCTTTCTACACCAGGAATGTTCTACCACCAACTAAGCCTCTGAGGACCACAATGGAGCTGTGGTGGAGCTGCACGATGCCAAACCATGCCAAGCCCCCTCCGCTCTGTGTCACAGGTCAGTAAGGTTATTGCCCTAAAGGGAATTATCTGGCTAATGCTCAGGTAACTGTGCATATATATAAGATTATCCTCTATGGCAGTGGTTGCTAACCGGTGGGCCACGGCCCATTGATGGGCCGCAGAAAAATGTTGGTGAGCTGCAGAAGAGATGGCCCACGAAAGAAATTAATGTGGGCCGCACAGTTCTCACGTCTCCCGGCTCTTCGAGGGACCCTGGAGTCAGGTCCCTGAGATGCACGTGCCAACCAGCTCCCACACACGGTAGCGGCGGCAACAACAGTCCCCTTCCCTGGAGCCCACTGTCAGCGCTCCCCATTAATTCGCCAGTTTTGGATTGCTCTCGTCTCTCGTCTCTCTCTCTCTCTCTTTCCTTCCCCCTGCCCCCACATGCCCATCTGCAGGTAGGCAGGGAAAGGGACATGGAGCCTTGTGTGGCTCTTGGCTCCTCCAGCCCTCGCTGCCTCTCCCAACATCGAAGCCTTGGAGGCGCTGCGGCGTCTCCGAGGCTTAATATAAAAAAAAATTTTTTTTAAATGTTATATTAAATCTTTTATCTTTTTTTTTTTTTAAATCATATTAGTGGTCCGCAGGATTTAAAAGTATGAGTTTGGTTGTCACTGAGGTCCAAAAGGTTGGCGACCCCTGATCTATGGACTTAACCAATAAACCCATCGCCCAATACACACATCAGCAACTGGTTCCTCCCACTCTCTGCCTGTCAGCAGGTACAAAACCCTCCATATACTTTTCCTTCCCCTCAAATGTTTAGATAAACTCCCATTTGCACCATCCAATGTCCTGTGTGCCTTCCCCGGGATCAGTCCAACTGAGGACCATGAGGCTGATTTTCGATTCAGAGGACTGTAGACTTCTTAAACTGAACCAAACCATATGAGGAGATGGCACGATTTAATTTG
Source organism: Hydrophis major (assembly GCA_033807585.1). Classification (NCBI taxonomy): domain Eukaryota; kingdom Metazoa; phylum Chordata; class Lepidosauria; order Squamata; family Elapidae; genus Hydrophis; species Hydrophis major. The sequence goes on from CM066331.1 coordinate 115,230,852, forward strand.
CAACTCTGCAACAATTTCTGGGGGGAGGAGGACAATAATTCCTCCACTTCCAACTGTCCCCCTTCCTCCGTGGATTTGTGGTATCTCTACTCTTGCTATCTTTCTCCACCACTTTGCATGAGTTAAAACAGCCAGAATTGACTGGAACAGAAATCAGGAGGTAAAGATTGTTTCAAGGAAACTCAACAGAGAGTTGATGGGAGGATAGACTAAGAGTGAGATCTGGGACCCAGTGACCAGTTTTAAGCCTGTTAGAAGTTTCAGTTTCGAAACTTCCGGTTTGCGTGGCTTCGGGGCAGCAGGAATTCGCGACAGCTCGCGATTCCTGCTGTGCTAGCCGTCGAGGTACCCCCGATCCAGATGGGTCAGGGGGATATGGCTGCCCTGTAGGGACAGCTGAAGAGAGAGGGGAGTCGGAAAGGGAGGTGGGGGCATCGCAGACCCCCCCTTTCTCCGGGAAAACCCCTTTTTCCCAAGGCGGTGGAGCGGCGGTCAGCAATGGCCGCCACGAAGAAGCCAGCAACCGGGTAAGAACTGTGCTGGAGGAAGTGTGAAGAGTGAAAGTTCTGTCTGAGCCGGGTCAAGTAACACCTTTTAAATTGCCTGGAATTGAGCTGCTTGTTGCTGGAGGATACATTGTATTCCTAAGAAGAGCGAAAAGCGGCGGAGAAGCTGTTAAAGGGAATTTTTTTTTTTTTTTACTCTCCCACCCCACGGAAAAAGCAGAAATATTTGGATATATTAGACATTGAAAGTGGATTGCTTTGAAAGCTAAGATAAGAGACAAAGGGATTTTTGGACATTGAAAAATGTGAGAAATTGGAAAATCTCTGCTGGAGGTATGGATTTTTGATTATTTAAAATTCTCATTACAAGTGGGAAGGGAGAAAAAAAATTGGAGCAGAAGCTGAAAAAGGAGGAGATTGACTAGAAAGTCTTTGTGGATCCCAAAAGAAGATATATGGTAATTGGACCTCTTTGATTAAAAATTAATTCAGAAAGAGAAAGAGAAGAAGGAAGAAAAGTATTAACTTTTGGAACTTTTTTTTTCTTTTTTTAATTGCTTTTGATTGTCTTTGATTAAAAATACTTGTGGTTGTTTTGGAAAAAGTTTCCCTTTTCATAATGGCATCGTCTGTGGATGAACTAGAGATTGAATATCAAAAATATAAAAAAGAAGATACTTTGGGCACTTTGTTTCAATTCTTAGAAATGGCGTTATGTTCCTTTGAAAAGTTGATTATGCAGCAGAAGGACTGGGACAAGGAAGAAGAGGAAGAAGAAGCCATCTTTGATGAACAATGGGTCCCTTCTGGAGAGGAGGAGAAAAAGGATAAGAAAACGGGGATTTTAAGAATTATAAAAACAACCAAAAGAGAGAAAAATGAGCGAAAAGATGGAGGCAAGGTTAGAAAGCAAAGGAAAAGGAGCAAGAAAAGCAAAGAGAAAAAGCAAAGGGGTAGAAAGGGCAAGGAGAAGAATAAGCAAGAGAGAAAGGGGGGAGGAGAAGCCTTAATAGGGGGAAGCAAGGCCTAAGGAAAAAAAGTTTATTTAGAGACAATGGGTGAATTTAATTTAGATTAAAAGAGGGATTCTGGAGGGTATATAAGAGTGTGTTTTTATATGTATATTTAGAATATAAAATTTATTATGTAATTTTAGAATTTTTTTAAACAGAATCCCAAGAAAGATTGCTATATGTAGTATTTCTAAGTTAGGGTAATGAGTTATAGATGTTACTCCAATTGGTGTACAGGAGAAGTATAGTAAAAGAAAAAAAAGATGAATGGATAATTGGAAATAGAACAGACAAAGAATGTTGTTGAAAATGGTAATAAGATATGGAAGGATATATATGTTTTGTTTTGTTTTGGATTTTGTATATTGATAAAAGGCAATAAAATTTTAATTAATAAATAATTTGGATGGAAAAGAGAAGTAGGGACAAGATATGAAGTTAATATTATATGAAATATTGATATTATAATCTGGAAATGTTATGCCTTATTGGTCTATTATTATTATTTTTTCTTAGAAAAGAATTTATAAGCTGCTATGCCTTGATTTTTTGTGCATTGTTTTTATAAAACTGATAAAAATGGTTTTTATATATATATATAAAAAAGAAAATGATAATAAGATTTGGAAGGAGATATGGGTTGAATATGATGTTTGAATTTGTGTCTGTGTAAAGAGTTTTAACCCGGGAACAGACAACCTTCAGAAAAGATCTTTTAGTTTTGTTTATGTTTTGTGTTTGTATGTTTGTGTATTGTGCTTATGGTAAAACTAACAAAATTTGTTTTTTATAAAAAAAAAAAAAAAGGAAAGAATCAATAAAACCTTGGAGGAATGTTAGACGAGAATAATTTATACAAGCCAGAAAGAAAAGAATATGATGACTATAAAATGGATAAATATGGAAGAGAAATGAAATTGAATAGGAGTAAAGAGAAATAATGAGAAATTTGCTGAAAGATGTTTGTGTGTCCATATGGAGATGGGATAAATTGGAATTATGCTGCATAAAAATAATGTTTTGTTTGACTTGTAAGGATTTACAATGTTAAGAGGTTTTATGTGTTTATGTATTTAATGGTTAATGATGTGTTGTTTTATCTTTAAAATTAATAAAAATTTGTTTCAAAAAAAAAAAAAGAAGTTTCAGTTTCCAGCCTAATGTATCATTTTAATTTAAAAAAAACTCAAGACCAGTGATGGGATTCAGCCAGTTTGCACCAGTTCGGGAGAACCGGTTGTTAACTTTCTGAGCAGTTTGGTGACCTGGTTATTGGAAGAAATCATTAGGGCAGAGAACCGGCTGCTAAATTATTTGAATCCCACCACTGCTCAAGACCAAAGGTAATCCGTAAAACGGAGAGCCACTAAATGGGTCTTGTGCATTTCTGTGCCTTTTCATGACTTGGCACCAGGAGCCGACGGCTAAACAAGGTTCACCACTCTTACAATGGCAAACACCTAGAACTGTTCATGGTTTTGATCTGTTCATAATGGATTATGCTTTCCCATGAAAGGATTTTGCAGCAGGGAATTGAGGTGGGGCAGGACACTGAGTGAGTTAGGTGGGCGGAAGCACCACCCTAAACTCCCTAGGGCCCATCAGCTTGGGATAGACAAGCAGAAGAAGCTGAAGAAGGGCCACCTTTGTTCTTTCAAGCAATGCTGTCCATGTCTGCTGACTTTGGGGGAAGTGTCTTCAGGTTTCCCAAACCTGCAAAGCCAATTTGTCCAGGAATGAAGGCGATGTCCATGCATGATGAGGCAGAAGCAGTCCAACAACTGCAACACAGGGGAGCTCCAAGGAGGAACTTTCCCTTGTTCAAAGTGGAGTCCCTTCATCCACCCCTCCTGTCTTTGGTCCTCTTGCCTGAACTTGAGGCTCAGAGGGGTTTAGTTCTGGGAGTTGAAGTCCCCATGACGGAAAGTTGCCATGGTTGGGAAGCCTTGCTCTCGGGCCTCATGACCTTCCCAGGCGAAGCATCTCTTGGGGATCCTTAAAACTCCAGTTCCCAGCCTTTCTCTACCAAGTCTACCAAAGAATCTGAAGGATAGCAAGAAGCAATGAATGGGAACGAATCAAGGAGAGAAGCAACCTAGAACTAAGGTGAAATTTCCTGACGGTGAAAACAATTGATCAGTGGGACAGCTTGCTTTCAGAAGTTGTGAGTGCTCCATCATTGGATGTTTTTTAAGACACTGGACAACCGTTTGTCTGAAATGGTACAGGGTTTCCTGCTTGAGCAAGGGTTGGGCTAGAAGACCTTCATGGTCCCTTCCAATTCTGTTATTCAGTTATTCTGTTGAGTGGAGGCAGATTCCTCTCTCAGCGTTTTACAAGCAACAAAGGCTGATGTTCTTCTGAGAGTCACACTTCTCTCTGCCACTCATGGGGAGGGTCTGTTTCCATTCCTCACTCTTTCTTCTCCCTCAACTGTTCTTCCTGCTTTTCTATTCTTCTGTGCTTGAATTTTAAACCTACAAGCTTCCAATACATTCATGTTTCCACTTTTGAATCTATTTTTACCACAAAGCAGTTACAAAAGGACGACCAACCATCTCCTTTGTTGTGACTCACACAACTATTCAACAAACCTTTGTATTGTTTGCATACCTTTAAGGTATGCAAAGTCATTGTGATACCCTTATAAAATACACCAAGGTCAAAATCATTATTTTAGATACCAGAGAAGTTATTATCACTGTTAGGAATATAAGTCACCTAACATACATTTGGGATGGAAATATATAAACCAGGATAAACATTTTTAAACTGTCTCTTTAAGAGCATGCTAAAAACTGCAATTGGGTGTGGTTACTCAAACGGCCATAAGATGGAGCCAGAAACCTGGGTTGTTTAGCCTTAGTCTCAGAAGAGTCTCAGTGAAGTGAATGAGTCTCTGTTTCCTTCTGTTGGAAAGTATTGCCGTTCCTCCATTTTTCCTAATTGACTGCTATTTCTGGATTTGATGTAAGTCTGTTACTGAACAGTTTTTGACACTGGACTTTGTTATTGGATTATCCCTGGATGAAAACTGACTGATTTTACCTGTGAATGACTTTAGACTGCTTGTTTTGGACTTTGCTTAATGTTTCTGGAAGTAAAAACCTACATTTACTGTACAGTGTATCTGTATGCGGTATTTGTGTGTTATTCAAACACTACTATCAAATACGTCTCCCTGTATGCGCTCATTCTACTAACGGGGAATTACTTCAACAATCACCTCCAATGGATATTGTCAAAAATCACATCAGCCCTGCCCTGCATTAAGGAAATTTGCATATAGATACAATTCTGCCAGATCATTTATTCAATCTCTTATTACTCAACTCTGTTCTACAAATAGATAAGCAATTATTGCTTCTCCTGTAATCTGCATTTGTAGATCTCTATTTTTTAGACTGTAAAGTTTTAAAAGCATTTTCCTTCGCTGCTTCTCACACATGTATTTAAGCCAAGCTTAAATTATCATCATCATCATCACTACAGTTTTTTTTATAAAACAAAAAAGACAAAGTAGTTTACAATAATTAAAGTAATATTTAAAAGCAATTGAAAACAAAAGTCCCATATTAATCCCTGTGCTCCCCAATTTCCTTACAAATGTCTGTCCTGCAGAATTTTAGAGGACGGTTTTGGAAGTAAAAACAGATTATTTTTTATGAGCCATGTTGGATATTTTTACATTTTATAGTTCTTTGTCCTTCCACTGAACTGAGTCAGGTTAAATACAGGCATGCTGGAGAGTCAACAGCTTATACAAACCCAACTGTGCAAATGGTAACTTCTATTTTAATTCTTTTTGAAATTAGTGTAATTTATTCCTCTTGTGGTGAATACACAGAACTGAACTATCTAATTTGCACAATCCTGGCCTTCAATTTTCCTTACACTAAAGATGCTGTGTGTGCAAATATTACAGTTCTAGAGATTCCCTATTTCTCGCATAGTCTACTCTAATATGTAAAGTTAGAAACTTGCCAAGATACAATAGCTGTTTCTATGATTAGGATGGAAATATATATTTGTTTTTTTCAATCCTAACTGCAGGAAAGGGGCTGCAAACTTTAGCCATGGGTGCTTCGGTTATTATGTGGCTCTCAGAAAATGAAAAACCACAAAATTGTTCCTACTCTTAACTGCCTGCTAAACTGAAATAGAAAACAATTCCCACATAAACCAATGTGTTTTCTCGTACGATGGCATGAAATTGAGTAGTTTATCTGAAGAGACCAGGCTGATGGCGGATAAATGATTATTCTTAAATTCCTTTTAATACATTTGCTGGATTGCAGCTGTAAGTCATTTGGCAGTGAAATGTCACTGCAGGAATTGATCTTCCCACTGAAAAGAGATGCCAGCTCCTTTTACAGTGGAGTTTTAGTTCTTTAAAGCAAAGGTCTTGTCAATCAGAGGTCTCCAACCTTGGCAACTTTAAGACTTGTAAAATTTAAACTCCCAGAATTCCTCAGCCTGAAGTCCACAGGTCTTCAAGTTGCCAAGGTTGGAGACCCCTGTTCTCGTTTATAGATATGAAAAGCTTCTCTTTGGAAACCTTTCCGCTTATCGCTCAGGGAGACCCCCGGGAGTGAGCCTGCTCTTTCCACAGGCCAGGTGTGTCTCCCTCCCTCCCTGCTGCCTCCCCCTTGGGCAGGACTTTCTCAGCTGTGCCTGGAGAGCCAGTGAAGATGGTAAGCCTGGTTGCTGGGAGTCACTTTGGAGCCCCTTTTACTGGCTTATTGCTCATTTATGTTTTGCATCACTTGGCATCCCACAGGTGCTTTTGCAAAAGGCAAGTGGACTTCCTTTGGTTTGGCTTGAAGACGTTTCGCTTCTCATCCAAGAAGGTTCTTTAGTTCCTCGGTTCTTCTGAGAACTGAAGAAGCATCTTGGATGAGAAGCAAAACGCCTTCAAGCCAAACCAAAGGAAGTCCACTTGCCTTTTGTCAAAGCACCTTTGGGACACCTGTGACCTGGAATCTCCATGGACATAAATGGACATCTTAGAAAGACATTTAGCAGACGCTGAAGGACACTAACTTGGGATTTCCCTAGGACACACCAGCCTTATAAAACTATTTCGTCTTATTTTAAGATAGATTCACTTAACCTGAATTAAACTTCCCATATTTTTAAAATCTTTCCTTAAAGGGAACAGCTGGTCATCTGAGAAGTCAATGAACTTCCTTTGACTCCATGGCTGTTGCTTCTTTACTTTCTCTTTTACTGCTTGTAAAGGTGTTCAAGGATCCTTCCTCCATCATTCCTGAGGACCAGAGTGCATATTTATTTACTCATCATGTGTAATCCAAGCCCCAAGAGACAAACAGCCCAAGAAAGAAGGAAATAATTAAAAAAGAGGAGGGGGAGGAGGAAGAGAGGAAGAAGATTTATGGGGCAGAGAGGCAAGGAGGGAGAGCATGACTCCTAAGAGTTCTTTACAGGACTCTTGCGCTTGGTTTTGCCCAACTTCTCTTCTGTACTCATCCTTGACTCTGTTTGCTGCTTTCTGTTCCTTCTCCATATTAGTCTCAGTTTCTTGAGCAGCTGCAGTTATCAGACCTGGTCTCCATAAACCCCGATGACCACCAAATGGGAGCTGAAGAGATACAGTAAAAACTCTTCGGTGTCTCCTCATGGTCATTGGGATCTAGCTCAGGTCCGTCTTTTGCCTTTTGTCAAAGCATCTTTGGGACATCCGTGACCTGGATGACTGAGAATCTCCATAGACATAAATGGACATCTAGTGCAGACTGTAAGACACCAACTTGGGATTTCCATAGGACACACCATCCTTATAAAACTATTTCATCTTATTTTAAGATAGATTAAAATTAACATAAGGGTCAGATGTTTCTTTCCTTTTTGCAAGGCAGACTTACTTGCAAGGAGCCCCACTCCACTGGCCAGGGATCCAACCCAGGCGGTCTTTCCTTTCCCTTCTCCAAAGAGGTCCAGCCATTCCAGGTAGAGCACCCCAACCGCCAAGGGCGACCCGTAGCACAAGAACTGGGTGAAGAAGGAGCTGAGGACTATCACCCATCCCCAACCGCCATCGGGGGATTCCTGGAACACCATTTTCCAGCGGTATCCGAGGGATCACAAGCTCTGCAGGGAGAAAGACAAACAAATGGGGGAGGGGGTGGAAAGGACACCCCTGACCCAAGGCTAGGCGTGCCCACTGAAGACCATCATGAACCTGAGGTCAAGTAGGAGAAGAGAAAGAGGAGGACGCAAGACCTTGGGAACCAATGCCAAGGCAAACCGCCAGCAATTTCTGATTTCCACCCAACTGCTACCAAAAGCTGCACTCAGCATGGACGGTTTTCTCTCACAGCCTACTGGCTGGACCCGTGATGGCAAACCTAGAGCACGCATGCCGGAAGTGGCACACAAAGAGCCATCTCTCCAGGAAAACCAGCCGTTGCCCATTGCTCTTCCAGGTTCTTCACAAACACAGTAGCACCGGAAACCGGAAGCGCAGCTGGTCTTCGCAGCTAGTGGTGGGAATCAATTTTTTTTTAACTACCGGTTCTGTGGGCGTGGCTTGGTGGGTGTGGCAGGGGAAGGTTACTGCAAAATCCCCATTCCCTCCCCACCCCACTAACCTGCTTTCCAGCTCCGTTCTCCTGGGCAGGGCAACCAAAGAAGACCCAGACGATTAGCTGGGACTCAATGGGAGGCAGAGAAGAGATGGGGGCGGGGCCAGTCAGAGGTGGGATTTGCCGGTTCCCCAAACTACTCAAAATTTCCGGTTCTCCAAAACTGGTCAGAACCTGCTGAATACCACCTCTGCTTTAGACACCATGCGTGTAAGAAATCAGAAGACTGGCTGGCTGGCACAGATGTGTGGGCCAGGAAGGTGAGCTTCCAGTTTCCAGCACTCCTCTGCGGTGTGCCAGGGAGCTACTCTTTTGGTTTCCGGCACACACGCACACACTCCCGTATTGGCCCTTGTTGCCAAAAAGGTTCGCCGTCGCTGGGCTACACTATGGTCTGCCCAAGCTACGACTTTGTCAGCCAAGTGGAACAGCCCTAAAGGTGATGCCCCAAAAGCTGTCTCTTCCTGTCCCTCTCATCCTGAATGAACTCGAAGCTGTGGGGCCACCTGGCCTTGGAAGCTTCCATACAGATTGCTGAGCAGGCTTTGGGGCCTGGACAGCTCCCTTCCTTGGTTGCCAGTGTAAAGGTTTGAACCTCTATTCTAGACCAAGGGTCTCCAACCTTGGCAAGTTTAAGACTTGTGGACTTCTACTCCCAGAATTCCTGAGCTAACATGACTGGAGGAGATATTCTGGGAGTTGAAGTCCACAAGTCTTAAAGTTGCCAAGTTTGAAGACCCTTGCCCTAGCGTATTGACTGCTCCTGTGTGCTTTGGCTAATTAGTCCACAAGTCTTCAAGCTGTCCAGTTGGAAGGGCCCTGCTCTAGAAGGACCACCAGCGATGCTTCTTGCAGGTAAGGCCTTTCGTTTGCAGGAGAAAAGTGGCCCTTTGGATCAGCATCCCTGGACCGGGGTAAAAGTCATGCTTGCCACCATCTACTCCTTATCCACTCCTTAACCCAAGGAGAGGATCCTATCTATTTCTTTGCGAAATGCTGCGCGCTAGAAAAGACGTGAAGCTCTTGAATATTTCTACAGCTAATTTTGATTCAGGGATGTGTGTTGGCACTGAGATGAGTCACATCCAAGAAAGCCTTTACCCTTCTGACCCCACAGTCTTGTTGCCCTTCTGCACTCCCAGATCTGGGCCTTCACAAAGCAGCTGACTAGAAATTAAAAAGACTTTCCAGGGAACGATGCAAATTCTTGAAACGTTAATATTAAAAAGTCTGAGCTGCTCTTCCTTAAAGGGGGCTGGGTGCCCTGTCCCATTTGGTGAACCAAATAACATTCCTGGAGAAGGACTTTGGATTACTGCTTACATTAACTTAAAAGGAAGATAAACTGGCTGCAAGGGATAAATGAATTGTCCTGCCCACTCCTGCCCTTACAGCAAGCATTAATGTCCCCATCAAAAAGCTCAACTCTCTAATTTTCAGCAATCCAAAGCAGGTTCCTTCCAAATTCTCCTCTGTGGCCCAATAACCTGCCTTTCCTGAGTGCTTCTTTCCAGAGAAGTGATACAAGTTGATAAAGCTGTTCCCCTAACACCTCCTCACCCCTGGGGCAAAATTTCTTTCCCAGTACTGTAGCTGTGCATTATATACTGGGATATCTAGACCGTAATGGGGAGGAAAAGGAGCTCTTCTTGAACATCAAGCATGAAGAAAGTAAAAATGCTTAAAAGCTGACCTTTTATTTCCTGAAATATTATTTTGCTCCAATTAGCCAAAGCACAGAGAAGCAGTCAACATGCTAGGCCGAGGTCTTCAACCTTGGCAACTTTAAGGCTTGTGGACTTCAACTCCCAGAATTCCTCCTCCAGTCATGTTAGCTCAGGAATTCTGGGAGTTGAAGTCCACAAGTCTTAAAGTGGCCAAGGTTAGAGAACCCCTGAACTAGAAGACGTGTAGTCCTCAATTTGCAATGGTTTTAAAGTTACCACGGTTAGAGATCCCAGCGCTAGGACATATCAACAAGTCAGAATGTTTTTCTCCTTCCATCCACACATGGGGGAAAGGACCCAGAATAGAAGAGTAGCCTCACCAGCCTATATTCGGACCTGCTTTCTCCTTGACTTGTTCCACTGAAACATCTTGGCCCAGAAGTGCACAAATGAATCCTAAAAGATTCCTGAGGAACATCAGGAGGGCTGAGACGGTTCTTCGGAAGACCCAAAACAGCCTTGGGGGTCCACCTGCAGCTGTTCCCAGGATGGTGTGGCTGCCTCTGCAGCTGCAGTGGGATCCCAAAGATGACAGGTTTGGCTTCAGAACTTGCCACCCTCCATGTTGCCCTGAAATGCATTTGGATAAAATAGAGCTGGCCTTCTAGTCCAAGCCCTGATCAAGCAGGAGAACCTAGACCATCTCAGACAAGTGACTGTCCAGTTTCTTCCTCCAGAAAGCAGTTCCACTGGTGAATTATCCTCACTGTGAGGAAGTTTCTCCTTCATTCCAGGTTGCTTCTCTCCATTGTTTCTTGTCCTGCTTTCTGGTGCTTTGGAGAATAATTTGACCCCCTCTTTTTTTGTGGCAGGCCCTCAAATACTGGAAGACTGCTATCATGTCACCCCCTAATTTTTTTTATTTTTTTTTAAGACTACCCAAACTCAAATCCTGCAGCCCTTCTTCATGTGGTTTGGTCTTCCTTGGCCTTTGATCATGTTAGTTGATCTTCTCTGAACTTTTTCCAAAGTCTCAACATCTTTTGGAGCCGCACAGCCAAGAAGAGGCATTTGGTTGAAGGACAGTCTGCTCATCAAGCCCTCCCTTTGGCAATTGCCTCAAGCCACCTGAGTCTACTTCATCTCACAGATGAACACAACAGCTGCCTTGAGCCCCAAATAATCTTGTTTCCAGTCATATAGAGAGTAGTAGTTGTGACTCAGGGTTGAACTGCTGTGCTTTCGGGTCCTTCAAGCTTTTTTTTTTTATTTCCTGAAGATGTTTTGTTGCCAGGTTAGATAAGACCATTCATAAAAGTTTATGTTGCAGATTTAAGGCTCTGAGCCGTCTGCTTCCCCATGTCCTCAAGTTGACCAATGCTTCCTTGTTGACCAAGGGAACATTTTGTTTGTGCATTGATAGAGCAAGGAATTTTGTTTTCAGGATAGCATCACTGCAACCCTTCCCTCCTCTGGGTGAACATGACCCATCCCACTCGATGCTACCTGCCTAATTATCTACTCAAGCTCTCAGTCAGACTTATGTTCAACACATCAGTGGAGTTCCTTCTCATCCAACATTTCTCCAACACAATGGTTGCATCCTAAGGCTTTCCTTGTCTCTCTTTTCTTTTCTTTTCTTTTCTTTCCTCTTTCTTTCCTCTTTCTCTTTTTCTCTTTTCTTTCTTCTCCCCCTGGCCCCCACCCAAGATTGCTGTCAAGATAAAAGAGCATCCTGCACCCGATCAGTATGGTCTTCTTCAGACTTTTGGTAACTGTAAGAATGTCACTGTTTTGCCATAGATAATTCTATACTTCAAACTTTGGTCAGTTTGTTGGTCAGTTTCCAAGCTTCTTAAAGACTCAGACAGGATACTTCGAGTCTCTAAGAAGCTTGGAAACTGGGAGAAGCTTGGAAGAAGTTTGGAAACTGAAATCCAAACCTTTTGCTCCTTTGTTCTGGGGGTGTTTGCCTCTCCCCCGTTTTTCAAGGCAGGGACCTTGCATGCAATCCATGCCAAGGCTGGCTTCCGTGAGGTTTACTCCCCTTATGCTAAGCCCAATTAATTGGCTTCCATGCTTTTGTTTGCTGCTTTAGTCCTGGGGGGCTAGGGGTGTTTCTACTGAAAGTATTCCAGCACCTAAACTGGGAAGGAGGAAGGATACACCTTAAACACGATAGACCCCCCCCCTTCCATCCATTCCCCCACCTCACCCCCCAAAAAATCTGCTTGGAGATTATTGCCTTGTTGAGGGATCTCTGCCCCGAACCGCAGGCTGCCAGGATGAGAGGCGAAGGCTCCCTCGTGACGGGCCCCGTTGATGTTTCCCCTTGAGTGTGAAACCACAAAACAGGCTGCCCCAAACCACGATTCGCCTCACATGCCTAGCTCCACACTAGCAAACAAGATGTGGGGTTTGACGTCTTTCTTGGAGCGCGAACTCTCCGCCCGGCCGCCGGTTAAGCAGACGCCCCGAGGATAGGTGAGGCCGGTAAGGTCTTCCCCCTTCGCCCTCCAGGAGCCGGAGGGAGAGCCCCTTCTCTTGCCGGGGAGAGGGTGTGTGTGTGTGTGTGTGTGTTTGTGTGATGGGCTAAGAGGCAGCCAGCGCGGGTAGAAAAAGGAGCTTCGGGGAAGGACGAGAAGAAGCGTCTTCTCCAGAGTTTGGGACGGCCCGCAGAGGAAGCCTCAGGCTTTGACACACACACACGCACACGCCCGCGGCAGGACCCCAACCTGAAGCGTGTTGACTCAGAACCGAGCCTCCCTGGAACCCAGCAGCAGCAGCAGCAGCAGCTGTCAAGTCCGTCTTCCCGCCTCCTGGGCCAATGTCTCGGACTACAAAGCTCACACTCCCCTGCCCGGCGGCCATGGGTCCGCACGTCTCAAGCCGGGAACGCGCCCGCCTCCCCTCCGCCCCGTTCAACGGCGAGCCCTTGGCCCTTTGCAACAGGGCCGGGTCTCTTGGCAACTCCAAAGGTCCGCGGGAAAGCTGCGCCTCGCTCTCCATCCCCCCACCGGCTGCCTCGGGGCTCCCGGCGGCAGAGATGGGGAAGCGGGGTTATTTCGCCCCCTTCTTTCCCCTTCTCTCCCTCCTTCCCTTTACCTGCCTGGCCGCGCTCGCCGGGCGCCCGACCCGCCTGGTGCGCCCTGCCTGGGGAGCCTTGACTGGCCACTGTCCGCGGGGCTTCCCTTCCTGCCGCTTCGCTGCAGCCGAGGAGCCGCCGGCAGACAGGCAGCCGGTCCAAACCGGTTGGAACCGACGACAGGGCGGCGAGGCGCTTTCGGGAGAGGAAGGCGGCGGCATAGCGGAGGCTCGAGCTGCGCTGCTCCGCCCGCTCGCTCGCCGTCCGCCAGGAAGGGGTTTTGCCCGGCCCAGGGCCGGATCCTTCGCCCGCCTGCCTCGCCGGGGATCCGCCTTGCGCTGTAGCCTGCGCGCTGGAGAGCTCCGGGGCCTGGCCCCCCGTATCCCTGTCGCCATCCTTCGCGCCTGGCAGCTCCTTTGGCTTGGCGGGCCAAGCCCAGTGTCCGACCCGTTCCCTCCTTTTGAGTTGGGGTGGAGGGAATCCTATGAGATGAGCCCCTTTGGGGAGATTGAGAAGGCTGGCTGGAAGGACCCTCTCGGCCTTGAGTTTCCCCAGGGCTGAGCAAGGGAGCGATCCCAACTGCTGGCCCCCCTTCAAAGCCTTCTATATATGGGCAGAGATTCGGCAAAATGCGAAGAAATGGCTTTCTGGGAAGCAGAATTCTTCCCTTCCGCTCCACCTTCCCTTCCCTGCCTCTAGTTCCTTCTTTTCCCCATCCCCCGTTCTTACCTGGAGACCTTACCGATAAGGTGAGGTTGGACTCAGAGACCGGGCATTATTCGGGCTTCTCGGATGCTCGATTCAAGAGTTCTGTCTGAAAACAATGTTTGGCAAAAAAACGGACCTGAGCTAGATCCCAATGATCATGAGGAGACACCGAAGAGTTTTCTGTATCTCTTCAGCTCCCATTTGGTGGTCATCCGGGTTTATGGAGACCAAGTCTGATAACTGCAGCTGCTCAAGAAACTGAGACTAATATGGAGAAGGAACAGAAAGCAGCAAACAGAGTCAAGGATGAGTACAGAAGAGAAGTTGGGCAAAACCAAGCGCAAGAGTCCTGTAAAGAACTCTTAGGAGTCATGCTCTCCCTCCTTGCCTCTCTGCCCCATAAATCTTCTTCCTCTCTTCCTCCTCCCCCTCCTCTTTTTTAATTATTTCCTTCTTTCTTGGGCTGTTTGTCTCTTGGGGCTTGGATTACACATGATGAGTAAATAAATATGCACTCTGGTCCTCAGGAATGATGGAGGAAGGATCCTTGAACACCTTTACAAGCAGTAAAAGAGAAAGTAAAGAAGCAACAGCCATGGAGTCAAAGGAAGTTCATTGACTTCTCAGATGACCAGCTGTTCCCTTTAAGGAAAGATTTTAAAAATATGGGAAGTTTAATTCAGGTTAAGTGAATCTATCTTAAAATAAGACGAAATAGTTTTATAAGGCTGGTGTGTCCTAGGGAAATCCCAAGTTAGTGTCCTTCAGCGTCTGCTAAATGTCTTTCTAAGATGTCCATTTATGTCCATGGAGATTCCAGGTCACAGGTGTCCCAAAGGTGCTTTGACAAAAGGCAAGTGGACTTCCTTTGGTTTGGCTTGAAGGCGTTTTGCTTCTCATCCAAGATGCTTCTTCAGTTCTCAGAAGAACCGAGGAACTAAAGAACCTTCTTGGATGAGAAGCGAAACGTCTTCAAGCCAAACCAAAGGAAGTCCACTTGCCTTTTGCAAAAGCACCTGTGGGATGCCAAGTGATGCAAAACATAAATGAGCAATAAGCCAGTAAAAGGGGCTCCAAAGTGACTCCCAGCAACCAGGCTTACCATCTTCACTGGCTCTCCAGGCACAGCTGAGAAAGTCCTGCCCAAGGGGGAGGCAGCAGGGAGGGAGGGAGACACACCTGGCCTGTGGAAAGAGCAGGCTCACTCCCGGGGGTCTCCCTGAGCGATAAGCGGAAAGGTTTCCAAAGAGAAGCTTTTCATATCTATAAACGAGAACAGGGGTCTCCAACCTTGGTAACTTGAAGACCTGTGGACTTCAGGCTGAGGAATTCTGGGAGTTTAAATTTTACAAGTCTTAAAGTTGCCAAGGTTGGAGACCTGTGAAGTAGAAAACATGTAGTCCTCAACTTGCAACAGTTCATTTAATGACCAACGTTACTGAAAAAAAGTGACATGACCATTTTTCACCCTTAAGACCAAGGCTCTTCAAACTTGGCAACTTTCAGACTTGTGGACTTCCAGAATCCCTGAGCTAACATGACTGGAGGAGGAATTCTGGGAGTTGAAGTCCACAAGTCTTAAAAGCTGTCAAGTTTGAAGACTACGGTTTTTAAGAGACCATGGCCCAATTTAAATTTCGTGGCATTTTGGATTCTGTGCCCCAAAAATGTACCTTTCTTGAATTAGGTCAGTGCAGGAAGCTGGATTTCTAGCTCCAGCAGGAGAACAAAGTTAGTGTCCCCTTGACTGTGTGTGTTAGGCGGAGGGCGGGGGGGGGGGGGGGAAATCTCTTAATCTTAATTAACCATCCTCTTTCAAAATACCTTTCATTCTTTCCCTGAATTCTCAAAAATCAGTCCAGCAATGTCTTTTGTCCTCTGCCCGTGGCTGTAAGAAAGCCTCTCTGGGTTTGTTTTTCTTGCCAGAAAAACAAACAAACACACACTTTTGGATAACCTTGACATTGTAGGGTGTACTCCATGTGTGTGTGTGTGTATGTATGTATGTATGTATGTATACAATCCACCCCACAATGTCAGGGTTATCCAAAAGACCATATATATACTTATATAAACATACACAGACATACACACACAGAGTCCACCATATATATATGTGTGTGTGTGTGTGTGTGTGTATGTATATGTATATGTATATATGTATACACACACACACACACACACACATGGATCTTTGATTATTCGGGTTTTCTCCCGCGTAAGATTGGAAGTATCTAGGCAACATTTCAATGAAGTCTCATTCATCATCTTCAGGCTTGGTCTTCAGCTCTGTGCTTCTCATCTCTGTGCTTCATCTCTGTGCTTCTCATCACTCTGAGAAGCACAGAGCTGAAGACCAAGCCTGAAGATGATGAATGAGACTTCATCGAAACATTGCCTAGATACTTCCAATCTTACGCAGGAGAAAACCCGAATAACCAAAGATCCACATACAAATACACACGAGAACCTCAGAATATATATATATATATATATGTGTATGTATGTATGTATGTATGTATGTATGTATGTATGTATGTATGTATGTATGTGTATGTGTATGTGTGTATGTGTGTATGTGTGTATATATATATATATACACAATACAGAAGCCTGATGATGGCAGATGAGATTCTGCTGAAACATTGCTACAACTTTAAAAGCACCACTATTATGATGTGAGAAAATACCCGAACAAAGCTGAATGCCATACATGTAAGTACCCGCGAAAACTTAACACACACACACACACACACACGTATATATATATATATATATATATATATATATGTGTGTGTGTGTGTATGTGTGTGTGTATATACATATACACACACACACACACACACACACACACACATATATATATAGTGGACTCTGTGTGTGTATGTGTGTGTACGTGTATGTTTATATAAGTGTGTGTATCTATGTATGTATGTATGTATGTGTGTATGTATGTATGCATGCATGCAGTCCACCCCCACAATGTCAGGGTTATCCAAAAAAAACACTTGCCACAATTCCCAGGGCGAGTTAGGGGCTATCCGGCTGATCTCTAAAGGGAACCCATGGCAAAGAGGCCTGGAGGATGGATCTGTCACTTCTGAAATTAGGGGAGCTGCTGGAATAGAACCCCCCCTCCCTGTGTCTTGAGCCCCCTGAAAACATCTGCCACATCCCTCTAAAAAACAGCACCGGATGGTCCACAGGCCTGGTTGAGTTGAAAGCAAACCAAACCAAAAAACAAAACAAAAAGGGTTTTAGTTGCTTAGATCAGGGGTCACCAACCTTGGCAGCTTTAAGCCTGGAGGACTTCAACTCCCAGAATTCTGAGAGTTGAAGTCAAGGTTGGAGACCCCTGGCTTGGATATGGGGTCAACCAGAACAGCTGCAGGCAACAGGGCTGAGTTCAAGCTCTCTTTTGGAGGCAGGGGGTATAGAAAACAGGCTATTGTTCTGTTGGGGTGAAGCGCTTGTTCCTTTCCACACTCACAGGGAGGGTTTGTAAGCAGCAAATGGGAGCCAACCTGCTATTCCTCCCAACAGCTGGCTTGTGTTGGGTTCTTCGGTTGAACATCTCCACCCACCTATCCCTGCCGGCAAAACTCAGCTGGCCAGCACAGCTGAGTGTCTTCCCTCACTTCCTCCTCTTCCTGTTGAGGTTCTGAAGGTGCAGAATGTCAAGCCAGAGAAATCTGCAAGCAGCTTCATGCTGGTGTTTGGCTGCTTTCCAGACACACAAGAGACGGAAATACAAATGCAGACAGTCTCTCTCCCTCACACACACACACACACACACACCCTCCCTTGTTTTTTGTTTTGTTTTTAAGCTGGATCATCTGGGACGGAGGTCAGCTGAGTTGAGCTGGAGCCTGCAAGGGATCCAGAGGCCACTCCAACAAGAGGCAGTGGCAGCATTTGCATCCCCTGGTGGAATCTCTTCAACCCACATGCAGGGTGTATCAAGGGGGAACAGTGGGGCAGGACTATCCCCACCCTGGGCTGTGAGTCCTTCCTGGGCTGTCTGCCCAGAAGGGGGTCTTTATAAGGTCCCGTTGATAGGCAGTTCTGACCGGCTGCCCTCCGCCAGTCGGAATGGGGTGGGATTTTGAATGCCTCCTGCTACAGCCCCAGCCACACTGGCCCCATTTTTGAAGCGGTTTTTTGTCTTTGCTGGTTTCTCTCCCCGCAGGTTCATTTTCTGAGAAAGATCCGAAGTAGCCAACTGACACCAAGGATCTACCGGCCAAGGCTCAGTTTAAGATTTGTGGACTTCAACTTCCAGAATTCCTGAGCTAACATGACCGGAGGAGGAATGCTGGGAGTTGGAAGTCCACAAGTCATAAAGCTGTCAGATTTGGAGACCCCTGATTTACCCTCTTCCATATTCTTTCTTTCCAAGGACCCTAGGACATGGAAGAGAGTAAAACAACCAGAAAAGTGGAGGAGAACCAAGTCATTCCACTTCAGGTGAACTTTTGATTTTCCTCAGTACTGGTTCACATGTTGCTTTTTAGCACCTTTGGAGATTCAGTTCAGTCGCTCTGAAGCAGCTACTCACCCCGTCTTCAATTTTGTCTGGTGAGACACCTTTTCCAAATGAAAATCCACCCTCAACTCACATTTGCAAAAAGATATTTGACTAACGCTTTTTTAATAAACATTGCATACAGGAAAGCTTTCTTGAGCTTAATTGGGAAGTCCTTAATTACACTACAAGAATTAAGGATTAAGTTAGGCCACAGTTAACCAAAAACAAACCCTCAGTTCTAGGTAATAACCTAACAGGGCGTGGGAACTTTTAGCACTGTAGGCTTTTTAAGCGAGCTGACATTTTAAAAGTGTCCTTTCCAAAACAGGCACTTGGAAAAGAACCCAAGCGAAATGCATTTGATTTCAATAAAGTTGCATGACAATCAGTGTAACCGTCTCAGTATAAACAGGAGGAGATGCATCCTCTTAAATGTTTGGAGGAGACAAAGCTCTTTTGGGAGAAGAAACCCAAATGTAAATATCACAGCACGCCTTACATGGGGTTGCTCTTGAAGATGCTGCAATGGAGGCAAATGCAGCTCCTGGTTTGCTAATTCCGTGATGTCTTAAGCAAGAACTGGGGGGGGGGAGCCAGGTTTGCACCCCACCCTTAATAATCCCCAAAAAATAAAATAAAAAAAAACTTTTGAGGGGGAGGAATGGTGGTAAAGGAGGAGCCCACAACTGAATCAGAGGCAGAGAAAGACATTTAGAAAGGGCCCACCCTAATGGATCAGGCTGCAAATGAGACATTGGGAGATTTGTACCTTCAGACTTGGCAAGATTCTGCTAATTAATGTAGCTTTACAATAAAGTAGAATTAGCTCACCTTGTTGTGTTTCCTGTTGGGTCTACTGGGGAGGCTGGCAGGACTCCCCCCCAAAACATAGCTTCTCCTTGAACATCTGCTCAGGGTCGCTGGTTCCACCCTCCAACTGTTGGTACCATTTCCCATGGGGTCCGGCTGGAGCCTGCTTTGCCGTACCTGGATTCTTTTGTTTTTCTGTGTCCTGCACTCAAAAGAGTGCGAGAGAACCACCCATCTGGGCCTTCTCCTGGCAGGCAAGGCCTGCACTCAGCCTGACTTCTGCTCAGCTGTATCCATCGCTCTTCATAAGGCTTCACTGCCAACGCCTCCCTGAACCTGTTCCAGTTTGGCTGACTCTCCTTAAACCATCCTCTCTAGAATTGGAGATGGAGGTGGGGGCTTGACTAACACAGGATATAATGCAGTGATGGCTTCTTGTGTTTTGGAAATTGCACTTCAAATCCCAGAGCATGTGCTTTTCTGTAACCACACCACCAAGCCGGCTGACACTTTGCCATCATGTCCCACTGCAAGACCTTTTTCACAAGGGCTGTTGATTGTTGCTAAATGAGGTTATTTGCTGTCCTACACCTGTGCATATAATTTTGGCATCCCAGCTAAATAACTTTTCATGTGTTTTGACTGAAAAAAATCAGTTATGTACATTCACTCCTTTAACACGATCGGTTCAAATTCCATTTATCTGAGGGAGTATCAGCCATCCTACCTGGTTTAGTGTTACCTGTAAATCTGGCAAGTTTCTTCCCCAGGCCTTATTGAGAGGAAATATGGATAAATAAAGGATATGAGACGGATCCTCGGGAAAACACCTCCAATATCTCTCTCCAAGAGTGCATCAATGAACACTTTGAGTGTTTTCTGGAGCCTTTTATGCATCCACTTGCTGCAATTGTCAGGCCTTGCAATCCACATAATCTTAAATTGCTCATCATAATAATTGTGAGATACTTTATCAGGCACTTTCTTAAAGTCAAACTATATTAAGATTATGGGATTCTCATACCTGATGAAGGAAGTTACCCAGTCAATGATGGTCTTATCAGCAGACTGATCCTGGTTTGTATTTCATGCCAGGATACCAATTACTTTAGCATTAAAAGTGAGCTAATTATCTCTCTAGTATAGAGGTCCTCATCCCCCAATCTGCAGACCAGTACCAGTCCGCAGCTGGTTGGGAACCAGGAAGCGTAAGTGGCAGTCGAGTGTGTGAAGCGCCATTTGCACAAACACGGGATTAGGTTGTGCGTGTGAAACCATCCTGTCCCTCCTCCCCTGCCACTACCTCTGCCACCTCACCGAATCAGAAAGGTTGGGGACCGCAGTTCTACTTCTTTCCAAACTCTCAGGAAAAGTAAGGAAACCAGGGGTCTTCAAACTTGGCAACTTTAAGACTTGTGGACTTCAACTCCCAGAATTCTCCAGCCAGCACAGAATTCGGGGAGTTGAAGTCCACAAGTCTTAAAGTTGCCAAGTTTGAGGCCCTCTGATTTAGTAGGACACAATCCGATGTTGGCTTCTTTAAGCTAGGCTTCTTCAAACAATGCACCACTTAAATGGCATTTTGTGGCTTCAAAGTTCTAAAGTTGAGAGACAATAGGACAACAAAAGGAGCCACTGTCTGATCAGTTCAGAAGAAGGTTATGGGGTTTCCATGACCATTACGGAAAAGTCATTATGTCTTTCTGCCGCTTTTGGTGCCAACTGCCTTTCCCCCCGCAAGCCAAGATAAACCACTCTTTCTACCTCACCGGCTTGAAAACAGGCAGTGCCAGTTTAGCCCAAGAGAACAGAGGCTTTTGAACGGCATCTAGGAAATCAGAACTATGTCCGAGGAGCTGATAGAGCCGCTCTAGGCACTTCCTCCATGAAAGCACTCAAGTAAAACCCAATTGAAGGGGTGGGAAGGGTTAGGAAAGATATCTTTAACAAACAAACAAAAAAAAAACCCTAGAAAAAAAATATAGCTGGGTTATTTTACAGGAGGGAAGCTTCCAAATCTGTTTGGCCAAACAAAAGGCAACCAAGCCAAGCCTTGCAGCTTCTTGGAAAGCACCAAGGTGAAGCAGCCAAGGAAGGAATGGCTCATCCCTCC